>JAJQOW010000135.1:0-107500 GCA_037975125.1 Latrodectus hesperus
CTTATATGTAAAAAATATACAAAATGAACTATAATTTCACTGCAAATATAAATGTTTTTTGCATAAAAGTTTAAAAAACAATAGCTGACAAAGCAGATAAAAAACAAGTATGAACCATTTTTTACAATTTTTTTCAAGATTTTGCGTAGGAATTGTTTCCTTAACTGGACAAGTTATGGGGAAAATAAGATTTATAACAATTAACTCGTATTAAATATTTTTGGTATTTTAAATACATTTTTAATAATCTTCAATTAAGTTTCGAACTTTAAGTCATGATGTTTAATATAAATAAAACCATGCTACATTTGAAATGGGAAGTACAATGATAATACCTAACTAACTACCCTTTAATACTCTGAATTTTATAATTCAGTTTATCCAAACACATACCAGGCTGTTGTGTAAATGGAAAAAATTTAAATTACTTAAAATGCAGCACAAAACACTAAAAAATAATTTTAAATTACAGATTATTACATGAATTATTATATGCAAAATATAGCATACATCGCAATGAGGACACAAATAGGAGATAAAATTAAATTAAGGAAAGGGAAATATTTTCCAAAATCTTTTGTCATAATGAAATAGAAGTAATGCACATTTATTAATAAATTATTTGTCAAATTACATCAACTGATCATTTTTAAAATAGTTCAAGTTTTGCTAGCTATAGCTGTTGCGAAACCGGTGTTACAAATAATTCAGAAAAAAGGTTAATCAAATAGAGGAGATGCACTTGAAACCATGAACAACATTGACATCTTAACAGACGACTGTTATGTGCTTTAAACTCTCTAACAAAATTTGAAATTCTTTTAAAAAAAATACCTATTCTAATAGTGTTTTAGGATTCATACAAAAGTAAATAGAATTCGCTTTTAACTCATTTCGAAAGAGTTTTATGGAGTTCGAAACAGTTTTATGGAATACACTTTTAACTCTTTCTTAGAGTTTTATGGAGTTTTTGCATCTCACCAGATGCAAAATATTTTTCAATAATGAATAATGCAGAATATAATTTAAATATTTGTGTAAGCCCTAGTCCTATTTATCAAATTTCTATTAATAGTTCTTTTACAAAAGACAATTTAATATTTTTAGATTTATATATGCCAGAAAATAATGTGATGATCTATTACAAATACTACATTAAATTTTCGTTATTCTATCATGGGGCATTTTACCTGAATTATCAAAATTATTATTATGTTTAAAATTCATTTATTAAGAGAGTGTCATTTTTAATATCTAAATGTCAATCACAACAACAAATGTCGTGCCATCAACAAATGAAAATTTCAAGCAAATGTTTGATTATCTTAATAAATATTGAAAAAATTAAAAAAAAATTTTTGTAAATAAATTCCTACTTAATTGACATCTTGCAACCCAATTTATTTTCAGACAATTTTCTGCAGTCAGGAGAAAGGCATTATTTTTGTGAAGAGTTTCCAGACGCTCCTTGTGAAGAGTTTCAAGACGCTCGCTGTGAAGAGTTTCAAGACGCTCCTAGTGAAGAGTTTCAAGACGCTCCTTGTGAAGAGTTTCAAGACGCTCCTTGTGAAGAGTTTCAAGACGCTCGCTGTGAAGAGTTTCAAGACGCTCCCTGTGAAGAGTTTCAAGACGCTCCCTGTGAAGAGTTTCAAGACGCTCCCTGTGAAGAGTTTCAAGACGCTCCCTGTGAAGAGTTTCAAGACGCTCCCTGTGAAGAGTTTCAAGACGCTCCCTGTGAAGAGTTTCAAGACGCTCCCTGTGAAGAGTTTCAAGACGCTCCCTGTGAAGAGTTTCAAGACGCTCCCTGTGAAGAGTTTCAAGACGCTCCCTGTGAAGAGTTTCAAGACGCTCCCTGTGAAGAGTTTCAAGACGCTCCCTGTGAAGAGTTTCAAGACGCTCCCTGTGAAGAGTTTCAAGACGCTCCCTGTGAAGAGTTTCAAGACGCTCCCTGTGAAGAGTTTCAAGACGCTCCCTGTGAAGAGTTTCAAGACGCTCCCTGTGAAGAGTTTCAAGACGCTCCCTGTGAAGAGTTTCAAGACGCTCACTGTGAAGAGTTTCAAGACGCTCACTGTGAAGAGTTTCAAGACGCTCACTGTGAAGAGTTTCAAGACGCTCACTGTGAAGAGTTTCAAGACGCTCACTGTGAGAACGCTCACTGTGAGGAGGTGCAAGACGCTTCTTGTGAGGAGGTGCAAGACGCTTCTTGTGAGGAGGTGCAAGACGCTTCTTGTGAGGAGGTGCAAGACGCTTCTTGTGAGGAGGTGCAAGACGCTTCTTGTGAGGAGGTGCAAGACGCTTCTTGTGAGGAGGTGCAAGACGCTTCTTGTGAGGAGGTGCAAGACGCTTCTTGTGAGGAGGTGCAAGACGCTTCTTGTGAGGAGGTGCAAGACGCTTCTTGTGAGGAGGTGCAAGACGCTTCTTGTGAGGAGGTGCAAGACGCTTCTTGTGAGGAGGTGCAAGATGCTTCTTGTGAGGAGGTGCAAGATGCTTCTTGTGAGGAGGTGCAAGATGCTTCTTGTGAGGAGGTGCAAGATGCTTCTTGTGAGGAGGTGCAAGACAATTTTGTGAGGAGATGCCAGACAACATTTAGAGCTGCCAGACCACATTTTTAGCTGCAAGATCATGAAGAGGTGCAAGACCACCAACATTCACTAGAGCTTCAAGACCACCAACATTCACTAGAGCTGCAAGACCACCAACATTCACTAGAGCTGCAAGACCACCAATATTCACTAGAGCTGCAAGACCACCAACATTCACTAGAGCTGCAAGACCACCAACATTCACTAGAGCTGCAAGACCACATTTAGAGCTGCAAGACCACCAATATTCACTAGAGCTGCAAGAACATGAAGAGCTGCAAGACCACCAACATTAACTAAAGCTGCAAGACCACCAACATTCACTAGAGCTGCAAGACCACCAACATTCACTAGAGCTGCAAGACCACCAACATTCACTAGAGCTGCAAGACCACCAACATTCACTAGAGCTGCAAGACCACCAACATTCACTAGAGCTGCAAGACCACCAACATTCACTAGAGCTACAAGACCACCAACATTCACTAGAGCTACAAGACCACATTTAGAGCTGCAAGACCACATTTAGAGCTACAAGAACATGAAGAGGTGCAAGACAATTTTGTGAGGAGGTGCAAGACAATTTTGTGAGGAGATGCAAGACAATTTTGTGAGGAGATGCAAGACAATTTTGTGAGGAGATGCAAGACAATTTTGTGAGGAGATGCAAGACAATTTTGTGAGGAGATGCAAGACAATTTTGTGAGGAGATGCAAGACAATTTTGTGAGGAGATGCAAGACATCATTTAGAGCTGCCAGACCACATTTTTAGCTGCAAGAACATGAAGAAGTGCAAGACAATTTTGTTAAGAGGAGCAAGACCACCAATATTCACTAGAGCTGCAAGACCACCAATATTCACTAGAGCTGCAAGACCACCAATATTCACTAGAGCTGCAAGACCACCAATATTCACTAGAGCTGCAAGACCACCAATATTCACTAGAGCTGCAAGACCACCAATATTCACTAGAGCTGCAAGACCACCAATATTCACTAGAGCTGCAAGACCACCAATATTCACTAGAGCTGCAAGACCACCAATATTCACTAGAGCTGCAAGACCACCAATATTCACTAGAGCTGCAAGACCACCAATATTCACTAGAGCTGCAAGACCACCAATATTCACTAGAGCTGCAAGACCACCAATATTCACTAGAGCTGCAAGACCACCAATATTCACTAGAGCTGCAAGACCACCAATATTCACTAGGGCTGCAAGACCACCAATATTCACTAGAGCTGCAAGACCACCAATATTCACTAGAGCTGCAAGACCACCAATATTCACTAGAGCTGCAAGACCACCAATATTCACTAGAGCTGCAAGACCACCAATATTCACTAGAGCTGCAAGACCACCAATATTCACTAGAGCTGCAAGACCACCAATATTCACTAGAGCTGCAAGACCACCAATATTTACTAGAGCTGCAAGACCACATTTTTAGCTGCAAGAACATGAAGAGGTGCAAGACAATTTTATGAGGAGGTGCACGACAATTTTGTGAGGAGATGCAAGACAACATTTAGAGCTGCCAGACCACATTTTTAGCTGCAAGAACATGAAGAGGAGCAAGACAATTTTGTGAGGAGATACAAGACAATTTTGTGAGGAGATGTAAGACAACATTTAGAGCTGCCAGACCACATTTTTAGTTGCAAGAACATGAAGAGCTGCAAGACCACCAACATTCACTAGAGCTGCAAGACCACCAACATTCACTAGAGCTGCAAGACCACCAACATTCACTAGAGCTGCAAGACCACCAACATTCACTAGAGCTGCAAGACCACCAACATTCACTAGAGCTGCAAGACCACCAACATTCACTAGAGCTGCAAGACCACCAATATTCACTAGAGCTGCAAGACCACCAATATTCACTAGAGCTGCAAGACCACCAATATTCACTAGAGCTGCAAGACCACCAAAATTCACTAGAGCTGCAAGACCACCAAAATTCACTAGAGCTGCAAGACCACCAAAATTCACTAGAGCTGCAAGACCACCAATATTCACTAGAGCTGCAAGACCACCAATATTCACTAGAGCTGCAAGACCACCAACATTCACTAGAGCTACAAGACCACATTTAGAGCTGCAAGAACATGAAGAGGTGCAAGACACATTTTGAAGAGGTGCAAGACAATTTTGTGAGGAGATGCAAGACAATTTTGACATTCACTAGAGCTGCAAGACCACCAACGATCACTAGAGCTGCAAGACCACATTTAGAGCTGCAAGAACATGAGGAGATGCAAGACAATTTTGTGAGGAGATGCAAGACAATTTTGTGAGGAGGTGCAAGACAATTTTGTGAGGAGATGCAAGACAACATTTAGAGCTGCCAGACCACATTTAGAGCTGCAAGAACATGAAGAGGTGCAAGACCACCAACATTCACTAGAGCTGCAAGACCACCAACATTCACTAGAGCTACAAGACCACCAACATTCACTAGAGCTACAAGACCACATTTAGAGCTGCAAGACATCATTTAGAGCTGCCAGACCACATTTTTAGCTGCAAGAACATGAAGAAGTGCAAGACAATTTTGTTAAGAGGAGCAAGACCACCAATATTCACTAGAGCTGCAAGACCACCAATATTCACTAGAGCTGCAAGACCACCAATATTCACTAGAGCTGCAAGACCACCAATATTCACTAGAGCTGCAAGACCACCAATATTCACTAGAGCTGCAAGACCACCAATATTCACTAGAGCTGCAAGACCACCAATATTCACTAGAGCTGCAAGACCACCAATATTCACTAGAGCTGCAAGACCACCAATATTCACTAGAGCTGCAAGACCACCAATATTCACTAGAGCTGCAAGACCACCAATATTCACTAGAGCTGCAAGACCACCAATATTCACTAGAGCTGCAAGACCACCAATATTCACTAGAGCTGCAAGACCACCAATATTCACTAGAGCTGCAAGACCACCAATATTCACTAGAGCTGCAAGACCACCAATATTCACTAGAGCTGCAAGACCACCAATATTCACTAGAGCTGCAAGACCACCAATATTCACTAGAGCTGCAAGACCACCAATATTCACTAGAGCTGCAAGACCACCAATATTCACTAGGGCTGCAAGACCACCAATATTCACTAGGGCTGCAAGACCACCAATATTCACTAGGGCTGCAAGACCACCAATATTCACTAGGGCTGCAAGACCACCAATATTCACTAGGGCTGCAAGACCACCAATATTCACTAGGGCTGCAAGACCACCAATATTCACTAGGGCTGCAAGACCACCAATATTCACTAGAGCTGCAAGACCACCAATATTCACTAGAGCTGCAAGACCACCAATATTCACTAGAGCTGCAAGACCACCAATATTCACTAGAGCTGCAAGACCACCAATATTCACTAGAGCTGCAAGACCACCAATATTCACTAGAGCTGCAAGACCACCAATATTCACTAGAGCTGCAAGACCACATTTTTAGCTGCAAGAACATGAAGAGGTGCAAGACAATTTTATGAGGAGGTGCAAGACAATTTTGTGAGGAGATGCAAGACAACATTTAGAGCTGCCAGACCACATTTTTAGCTGCAAGAACATGAAGAGGTGCAAGACAATTTTGTGAGGAGATGCAAGACAACATTTAGAGCTGCCAGACCACATTTTTAGTTGCAAGAACATGAAGAGCTGCAAGACCACCAACATTCACTAGAGCTGCAAGACCACCAACATTCACTAGAGCTGCAAGACCACCAACATTCACTAGAGCTGCAAGACCACCTATATTCACTAGAGCTGCAAGACCACCTATATTCACTAGAGCTGCAACACCACCTATATTCACTAGAGCTGCAAGACCACCTATATCTCACTAGAGCTGCAAGACCACCTATATTCACTAGAGCTGCAAGACCACCTATATTCACTAGAGCTGCAAGACCACCAATATTCACTAGAGCTGCAAGACCACCAATATTCACTAGAGCTGCAAGACCACCAATATTCACTAGAGCTGCAAGACCACCAATATTCACTAGAGCTGCAAGACCACATTTTTAGCTGCAAGAACATGAAGAGGTGCAAGACAATTTTATGAGGAGTGCAAGACAATTTTGTGAGGAGATGCAAGACAACATTTAGAGCTGCCAGACCACATTTTTAGCTGCAAGAACATGAAGAGGTGCAAGACAATTTTGTGAGGAGATGCAAGACAATTTTGTAGGAGATGCAAGACAACATTTAGAGCTGCCAGACCACATTTTTAGCTGCAAGAACATGAAGAGGTGCAAGACAATTTTGTGAGGAGATGCAAGACAACATTTAGAGCTGCCAGACCACATTTTTAGTTGCAAGAACATGAAGAGCTGCAAGACCACCAACATTCACTAGAGCTGCAAGACCACCAACATTCACTAGAGCTGCAAGACCACCAACATTCACTAGAGCTGCAAGACCACCAACATTCACTAGAGCTGCAAGACCACCAACATTCACTAGAGCTGCAAGACCACCAACATTCACTAGAGCTGCAAGACCACCAATATTCACTAGAGCTGCAACACCACCAATATTCACTACAGCTGCAACACCACCTATATTCACTACAGCTGCAACACCACCTATATTCACTAGAGCTGCAACACCACCTATATTCACTAGAGCTGCAACACCACCTATATTCACTAGAGCTGCAACACCACCTATATTCACTAGAGCTGCAAGACCACCTATATTCACTAGAGCTGCAAGACCACCTATATTCACTAGAGCTGCAAGACCACCAATATTCACTAGAGCTGCAAGACCACCAATATTCACTAGAGCTGCAAGACCACCAATATTCACTAGAGCTGCAAGACCACCAATATTCACTAGAGCTGCAAGACCACATTTTTAGCTGCAAGAACATGAAGAGGTGCAAGACAATTTTATGAGGATGTGCAAGACAATTTTGTGAGGAGATGCAAGACAACATTGTAGAGCTGCCAGACCACATTTTTAGCTGCAAGAACATGAAGAGGTGCAAGACAATTTTGTGAGGAGATGCAAGACAATTTTGTGAGGAGATGCAAGACAACATTTAGAGCTGCCAGACCACATTTTTAGCTGCAAGAACATGAAGAGGTGCAAGACAATTTTGTGAGGAGATGCAAGACAACATTTAGAGCTGCCAGACCACATTTTTAGTTGCAAGAACATGAAGAGCTGCAAGACCACCAACATTCACTAGAGCTGCAAGACCACCAACATTCACTAGAGCTGCAAGACCACCAACATTCACTAGAGCTGCAAGACCACCAACATTCACTAGAGCTGCAAGACCACCAACATTCACTAGAGCTGCAAGACCACCAACATTCACTAGAGCTGCAAGACCACCAAAATTCACTAGAGCTGCAAGACCACCAAAATTCACTAGAGCTGCAAGACCACCAAAATTCACTAGAGCTGCAAGACCACCAAAATTCACTAGAGCTGCAAGACCACCAAAATTCCCTAGAGCTGCAAGACCACCAATATTCACTAGAGCTGCAAGACCACCAATATTCACTAGAGCTGCAAGACCACCAATATTCACTAGAGCTGCAAGACCACCAATATTCACTAGAGCTGCAAGACCACCAATATTCACTAGAGCTGCAAGACCACCAATATTCACTAGAGCTGCAAGACCACCAATATTCACTAGAGCTGCAAGACCACCAATATTCACTAGTGCTGCAAGACCACCTATATTCACTAGTGCTGCAAGACCACCTATATTCACTAGTGCTGCAAGACCACCAATATTCACTAGAGCTGCAAGACCACATTTAGAGCTGCAAGACCACATTTAGAGCTGCAAGACCACATTTAGAGCTGCAAGACCACATTTAGAGCTGCAAAGTAGTTGGAGAGCACCGGATTCAAAGTAGTTGGAGAGCACCAGATTCAAAGTAGTTGGAGAGCACCAGATTCAAAGTAGTTGGAGAGCACCAGATTCAAAGTAGTTGGAGAGCACCAGATTCAAAGTAGTTGGAGAGCACCAGATTCAAAGTAGTTGGAGAGCACCAGATTCAAAGTAGTTGGAGAGCACCAGATTCAAAGTAGTTGGAGAGCACCAGATTCAAAGTAGTTGGAGAGCACCAGATTCAGAGGACCAGTTTGAGAGCAATAGGTCACCACTTAGTGAACATCATTCTTGGAGAAGCAGGTCACAAATTTGTGCGCAACAGTTTGAAAGCAGCATGACACCACTTTGACAGCATCAATTTGAGTGCAGCAGCAGGACACCACCTTGAGAGCAGCAGGACACCACCTTGAGAGCAGCAGGACACCACCTTGAGAGCAGCAGGACACCACCTTGAGAGCAGCAGGACACCACCTTGAGAGCAGCAGGACACCACCTTGAGAGCAGCAGGACACCACCTTGAGAGCAGCAGGACACCACCTTGAGAGCAGCAGGACACCACCTTGAGAGCAGCAGGACACCACCTTGAGAGCAGCAGGACACCACCTTGAGAGCAGCTGGACACCACCTTGAGAGCAGCTGGACACCACCTTGAGAGCAGCTGGACACCACCTTGAGAGCAGCTGGACACCACCTTGAGAGCAGCTGGACACCACCTTGAGAGCAGCTGGACACCACCTTGAGAGCAGCTGGTCACCACCTTGAGAGCAGCAGGTCACCACCTTGAGAGCAGCAGGTCACCACCTTGAGAGCAGCAGGGCACCACCTTGAGAGCAGCAGGGCACCACCTTGAGAGCAGCAGGGCACCACCTTGAGAGCAGCAGGGCACCACCTTGGGCAGCAGGACACCACGCAATGGGCAGCAGGACACCACGCAATGGGCAGCAGCGGACATTCAGCAATGAAAGTATGGTGGTAACCCAACCTTCAGCAATTGCAGCCTAGTTTTCCTGGTTCGAACTTTTTGCCTGGATTGTGTTGGTAGTTTATTTGGGTCTGAAAATATTTTCAAGATTATTTTTTAAAATATCATTTGTAAATTACAAAAATTGTCATAACTAGAAATCCTATGAACAGTTCAGAAATTATCTATATAAATAAAAACTCACCTTTTGCAAATCTGCCCAGGCTGTCTCTAAGTCTTGCAGAAGGCTTTTTCTTCGGACGACCCCTCTTCTCAACGTATCCAGGTGGCCGAGACACTGCGGGGGTATTTGATGGGGGCTTGTTTACTGCAGTAGGAGATGTTGGTGGTATATTGCATCTCCAGCTTGGAGGCAAGCCAACTTCAAGTAGTTGCAGCTCGCTTCTTTTTTTCCTCCTGCAGCGTTTTTGCTTCAGGGGTGGTGGGATTTCTTTTTCATCAGCTTCCAATTGAGGAAGATCTGGAAGATGATTTTGATGAAAAATTTAGTTTAAAGATTATAGTAGAAATAAATTTTCTAAATAAATCTTTTTACATAAGATGTCTCCAAACTACTTGTTTTTTATGAATCCGTAAGTCCACAGTTTTTAAATGTAATTCAAATAGATTTATAATTACTGCATTTTAAAAGTTTGCAATGTCATCAAAATCATTCATTATTAAATGCAAGAGGTCCAAATAACCCTGAATAAATGATAACATCGTCATAACGATGATTTTTCTGAACCATTAGAAAAACATTTATTGAGCAGATTTTTGAAACTGAATGTTATGCAAGAAACAGCAAAATGTTATTTGTTTTGATAACATGGATAAATATTTAAAAAAAATCATATAAAATCTAAATCTTACTAATTAACGATTTTTAAGCCTTATCAATGTAAAATCTTACTCGCAGACATTAAACTGAACTACAGCTTTGTACTAACACACCTCATAACCTGTATAAAATGTTCAGGTACCTTCATAAAAACTAAACTTAAACAGTGCCCTTCACTCAACGGATTTTAGAACTGAAACAATCTATCATTACAAAACTTTTAAGCAAGATGAAGTTCAAAATGTATAAACAGATGCATAAAAAATATATTTAAAAACCTTGTTCATTCAATTCTGTTAGTTTATAAATAAACAATGCTCTGTTCTAAAGCAAATATTTCTTGTTTTAATGGGAAATTTTAAATGTTTTGATGGATAATGCTTCATGAAAATTGTTTTGCAATATTTAAATATTTTTACTCTTAATATAAAATAATTATTATAGTAATTACACTTACCATCATCTGGTGGTGGAAGTGAAGCTTCAAGATTCCCGATTGATGAGTCATTAATGTTAGCTGTAAAGAAAAAGTTAATGAATTTGTATTTTATTCTTAACTGTTAAAGAGAAAGTAAAATTAATCATTATGAATTAAAGGTAATCTTATCATATTTTGATTTATACTTCATTTTGTACAATAAAAGCTCCTTCATTCGTGTTTTCACTATTAACGGATTAAAAATATGCGACCCAATTCCTATATTCACGGCTAAAAATTTCTTTATTCGCGAATCTAATGAGAGAGAATACATACATAATAATAAAAGAATTCCAATATGTAACTAATCTAATATACTTTGTAAATGCCATTAAATAGACTAATAAAATAAGTAAAATAGATCTTATTACAACTTTGCCAAAAGTATGTTATTAAATGATATCGCCGAGGATTTCGACATAAGCCGCCTACGCCACGATCGGTGTTTTTGGGAATGTACACAAACAGAATAAAAGCAACCTTATCACTCAATGAATGATGTATATTTTTAAATGTTGCTGTTCCGTTCTATGGTAAAAGCCGCTTTGCATGTTTTATTGTTTCGTCCTTCACATTTGTTACAAAATTTTTTGTGACTGGTTCGGGAATTGTTTTGTTTCTGAAGTTGAAACTTATTTAAAAACACATAGTTTAGACTTTAAACCACTTCTAGTTTTGGACAACGCACCAGGTCATTCTCGCGAACTTGAAACTATGCATCCATATATAAAAGTAAAATTTTTACCTGCCAACACGACGACTTTGCTTCAAACTATGGACCAAGAAATAATCCAGGCCTTTAAGCTCTATTACATTAGACGAACCTTCAAATTCACATTGGGTAATATGGAATGTAATCCAGATATGAATGTTATAGAATGCTTGAAGAAATCTGAGATTGCAAAATGCATCGCGTAAACATAAAAAAATCATTGGAAGAACTGAAACCACAAACACTATAATCATGCTGGAAAACACTGGCCTGCGAAAAATGACGAAGAATCTGTGCAAGTTCAAACTTTCACTGCAAACATAGCCGAAATCGTGAATTGAATAGGACGAGATGGGTTCGTACAGGTAGAATCGAGTGACATTCAGGAATTGTTTGAATCGCAAGGTGATGATTTTACTGAAACAGACTTGGAGGAAGTGTTCAATTCACAGCCCATTGAAAAGGAAGCTTCAACAAGCACTAGAAACGTGACATTTAATTCGAAAAATCTTGGTGAAGGTTTAGGAAGGGCAAATGAGCTTGGCGATTTCTTTATAAACATTCAGAATTCGTACGCTATCAAAAGGAAATTGTCTGACTCGTTTTTACAATCTGTTTGACAACCCATCTAGGGAACGAAGTCTTATTTTAAGAGACAAATTGCAACAGACATCCATGCCAAGAGACTACTACAAACATCCATGCCCAAGGTGGGATTCGAACCTACGAACTGTTGAGCCGAAGTACAACGATTCAATTGTATTGAGATGTGAGGACTGCGCAGGCCAAACTAGATATTCCACTTCATCCTCATGTTCATCAAACCATCACTAGACAACTCTGGCTGCATGAATGAAGGCATTATCTTGTAAAATTTCCTTCTCCTGCAGGAAACTAAGTTCGCATGGTTTGGTTTGTTTGTCGCTCAACGGTCATCTTTGGACACGAGGGCTAATTAGACCGGGACCTACGGTTTAAAGTGGATTCCAAACCACAACAAACATCCATGACTAAGGTGGGATTCGAACCCACGAACTGTTGAACCCAAGACAAGAGCGCTAACCATTCAGCAGCCAGCTCGGCGAAACAAAGTATTCATCATAGGATGGACCTGGTCAGCTAAAACTATTCTATACTTCTCGCCAGTAATCTTTCCTTTCAGGGTTACGATTGGATTAGAAAACCATGACACTGCTGCCCATACCATGACCGATCCACCTCCATGCTTGACATTTGGAAGGAAGAAATCAGAATCATACGCTTGTGCAGGTGTTCTCCAAGCATGTACCAGTCTCGTGTTGGGGAAAAGTGTGAAACATGATTCGTTTGACCATAACAGTCTTTTACTTATCCATTAACCAGGTTTTGTGGTTGTGGCACCACTCTACACGACGTTTGGCATTATCATCTGTGACAAGTGGCTTGGGAACTGCTGTTCTGCCATGGATGTTCTCTTTATGAAGGTATCTCCTAACTGTAGTTATTGACATTGGATAATCCAGATGCTGATCGAGCTCTGCGGTCACTTTGGTTGCAGTTGTTTTCTTTTTAATAGGTCTCTGCCACTCAGCATCTGCCCACTGTTTTGCTTTGGTTAGTTCGTATTTCCGCACTGTGTGTATGCAGTCATGACTTTAAACACTGTCCCTCTAGAAACACCTAAAAACTGGGATGTTTTGGTCACTATTGCTCCAGCTAGTCGGACTCCTACAATTTGGCCTCTGAAAATCTTTTAGGTCTGACATTTTACTCTTCTGACAGAAATTCAAAATGTAGACAACTGTGCTAAAACAATCTCATATTACTTAATATATGTAATTTTTATATTAAAAAATCTGGCAGCTAAAATTATACTTTAATGCTTACGAAGTGAAAAATGTCCCTTTTATCCACAATTTTTTCCATTATTTTGATAATCACATGTATATCATTTACTTAGCTTTCAGAAAAGGTTGCTTTGTAACATGAAATGAGATATCACACTTTGGTAGAATAAAATTGACACATGCAGCACCAAATTTAGATATGTTTCCCCCCTCCCCTCAAAACAACATTTTTCTGCCCAGGTTGGGGTCATCACAATGGGAACAAAAGTATCGATTGGATTCAAAACCAGAACAAACATCCTGGACCTCGATAGGAATCTAACCCTGGAACTGAATGCCACAGCATTAACAGAATGGATTATGCTTAGATCTTCACTAGTAATTAAAATTCAGGTCAATGATAGTGAAGGTCTGAGAGCATCAAGAACTAAGATATTAACAGGTTATTTGTTAGTGACTGGTTACAAATAGCTACTTCTGATATTATCTTAATAAAAATCCCTAATCCGCAATGTTGTTCTAAAAATATTCTTTTTAGGAAAAAAAAGTGCTCTAACTACACATTTAAGGAAATCTATTTAGAGGATACTAAGTGCATAGTTGGGTGTATATTCGACTAAATGATAGGTTGAAATTTATGAATGAATTATAGATTAAATATATGAATGAAATAATTCAAAGAATGAATATAATATATATCTGAAAGCTGTTATATTAGCATCTTCCGCAATGAAGTTTATCACGGTTAAAGAGATTATAAATATTTTACTAAAATCTAATGAATAGATTAGATATTTTATTATAATGTAGTAATTTTCAGTCACATAAAATCCGTATTTCTGTGGCAGATTCTTCCTCAAATGTAAATTGAATGCCCACTATAGAATGAACCTCAAACAATCTAGCAGAATTTTATGGGAGATTGGTTGAAATCTCTTAACTCAGACATTCACTTCACTAAATTGCATTATTTCACAGTGAAAGAAATACATTCACTGTGTTCCATCAATAAAATCTACAACAAAGTCATATAGAGAAAAACTATGAAAAAGTTCTGTATAACAAAACTTACATGTTGCAGCTTCAGCAGCTCTCCTTTTGCTGAATCTTACTTCCTCATCTTCCTCCATACCTAAATATAAAAAATCAAATCAAATTATCGCTATAGTTTTATAGCCAATATTATATGTTAATTTGCAAATAACAGATATTATTCTGAATCTATTATCTCAGAGAAGAAATATATACATTATAATTCCTCACACACACAAGAATGAATCAATCAAGAATCTCTGTATCAACCAAATTTTGATCCTGGTATGAATGGAAAATTCTGCAGAAAACATTAAGTTTCTATTAAGTATTTTATTTGGTAGCTTAAATACTGGCTATTTTTTTACTCTGAAATTATTGCAGAGTTAGTCATCAAGTTAAACCATTATGTATTTTCATTTTATACTCTTTGTAAATTTATTTCCCAATACAGTTAGTTAATTTAGCTCACGTAATTTTATTCTGGAACTTTACTGTTTTCAAGAATGAAGGAAAGTGGTTCAGTATTCTTTAATAATGTTACTTTATGGGTAAAAGGTTTAAATAGAGAATACAAAGAGGGTGATCAATTAACAATCTGTTACAAGACAATGTTCGCTATTTGAATTGTTTGTAAGCTGACCATTGATTTACCATAGATGTCTTTGTGAATTTGAAGAATATGTTTATAGGAGGATCCTAAATTAAATTAAAAAGGATGTATAATTTCTTAGTATCTTTATTAAAAGAAAACAATATATACATTTAGTTTTGCATACTAATCTATCCTCTTCATTTTTTATAGGGCAATAAAGAACACATACAATTTCCTTTGCTTCTCTCTTCTTAAAGATTTTTAGGAAGTGATTAGTAGCATTGTTGTTATAAAGGTTCTTAAATTTACGGACAACAGCTTGGTTTGGGTGCCATTCTAAGATAATTGCTCTGACGTTCTCCCACTGCCAAGAACGAACAAAGCTTGTTTGTCACTGAACAGTTCTTTTATCCACATGAGGGCTAATTAGACTGGCTAATTAGGCTTTAAGTAGATTCCAAACCAATACTAACATCCATGTCCAAGGTGGGAGTAGAACCCACGAACTGTTGAACGGCAAGAGCGATAAGCATTCGCCTGCCAGCTTGGCAAGAATGAACAAAGCCAAGAGTGCTCAAATGAAATAAGTTTCGCTTTTGAGTGAAATCAAAAGCGAAATTGATGGTCTACTATGATTATGAATATTCTACTGGGATAAAATGTTTTCCAGTATAGAACTTTGAAGTTTAACATACAAACAAGATAACTCAAGAGAAATGAAAAACTATTATTGGTTTGTTTGGTTTCACAACGCAGTACATCATGCTCTGAGAGACCAAAAGGGTTCATAAAAATTCAAAAGAATAAAATTTATTATTTACTTTAGAAAATTTATAGTTTTGTCACTTGTAATATTTCTGTTTATGAACTAAAAATATACCAACAAATGAATGGAACTGCAATTTTAGTAATTAAAAATATTCTAATCAAGTTGCAGGGAGTGCCACATTCAAAAGCATCCAAGTATAATATTTATTAATCATTTAATACAGTTTTACAATATAATTTTGTTATATTATAAAAATTAACGCTTTTTTAAAAATATTGGAAATTTCATTGGTTTGTGTGTGTTTGTCGCTCAACAGTCATTTTTTGCACACGAGGGCTAATTAGACAGGGACCTACGATTTAAAGTGGATTCCGAACCACTACAAACATCCATACCCAAGGTGGGATTCGAACCCACGAACTGTTGATCCGAAGGCAAGAGCACTAACCATTCGGCTGCCAGCTCAGCTGGAAATTTCATTGAGATAAATTTCCTTTTAACAATAGAATCAAAATTTGATAAATTTTTCCGCTTATATTCTATTGTTTACAGATAATTTAAGTCAATGTCTGGAATAAGAGACTGATGTTAAGGAACGTTTTCCTTTCCTTAGTATATCATAGTGAAATATTGATTTATTTTCTCTTCCACAGATACTTGATAATGTTTTTAAATAAATATATTGTTTGTACTTTGCATGTTTTGAGTCTCAAATAATACTGGATTGTTCTAGTACATTCCTTCACAATTTTGCCTATTTAATATTTTATTGTTTGCAACAACATTCATAATATTAGAAGAAAGACATTCAACATAAAATTTTGAAAAACAGCCATCACTAAAAGTTCAGACTACATTTTTCGAGCCCCACCTGGAATTAATATGAGGCTGAACTAAAGCAAAAGTGTTTTCATTGAAAATTAAATATCCCTCATAATTCTTTTGTGTTTATTAGCTTGATGACATGTGCAACAAGAGCAACGTCACAACTAATCATGTTACCCAGACTATGTGATGAGGTTCAGATAAACCTTACTTTGAAAACAATTTAAAATAAAACAAGTACCGAAAGTTTTCTTCTACTGAACTACTTCAAAATATTGATTGAAAAGAAATTTTTAACACAGTCGAAATTTTTTTTTAAAACAATTTTTTGATTGATGCGTTAGCTTAAGAAGTTTTCAAAATTGGTAATCCATCCTCAGAATGGTAAATGAAGTACTTTTAGTTCTCCTTTTGAAAGATATAAATTTAGTAATCTACCTTTTTGAATTGTTTCCATACATTAAGTTTTTCAAAAGCTTTTGGGGATATAAAAGGGATGGAAATATATTTTGATGACATAATTATTGCTAGGACAAATGAAGAAGAGCATGATGAAATATTGAGATAATGATCAGGGCAAAATTAAATAATGTAAAATTTAATACAGATAAATTTCAATTTAAAGTAAATGGGGTTAAAAAATTAAAGGATTAATACTTTAAGAGGGCACAAAAGCTGACTTATATATAAGCGCTATTAAGGAATTGTCTGAGACTAGAAATTAAAGGATATTTGAAGGTGTGTTCTCACATGTGTTTCGTTAATTTTTTTTTTTTCCAAAATTTTTGCCTTATGTAGCAATAACAGTCAATTAGAGAGAATTATAGAAAAAATGGTGTTGATTTTCAATGGTCGTATGAGAATGTGATAAAGCATTTAAAGATATTAAAGCACTTTTAAGATCAACAACTATTTTAAAAGTATTTAATAAAAAAAAAGACAAATCTTCAATGTGACAGCTCTAAAGATGGAATAGGTGTTTGCTTAATACAGAATAACCATCCTATCTCATTTGCTTCTAGAAATCTTACTGACAATGAAAAGAGATATACTCAGATTGAGAAGTAATTTTGCTTTTGAAAAATACCACAATTTATTATATGGTCATAAGATCCTCATTTAAACAGATCCTAAGCCATTATTAGGAATTGTTTAAAATCCAATTAATAAAATATCAACTTGTTTGCAGAAAATGCTCATAAAATATCTAAAATATGATTACAGTTATATATTTACCTGGTAATCAGATGTATTTAGCAGACATAGTATCTGAAGCATACATTAAAGATATGGTATTAAAGGTGACCTAAAATCTTAAATATGGTTCATTCTATTGTAAAGCATTTACCCACGAGAGAACACAGAATCAGCTTCAGAATGCTTTACAAACTGATCAAGAGCTTAAAATTATTTTAACTTAAGATAGAATGGCTTAAAAAGAATAGCTTAATGTAAGAAAAAGAAAATACCTGGAAGGCTTAGAAATTATAATAATTGCAAAATGATTTATTTATATTTGAAGAGTTACTATTTTTAAACAATATTGAGAAATTAAGGAAAACTCAGTCTGAAGAACCATTAATGCCTCATTTGTTTATAATTGATAATTTACTATTTTTACACAATAAATTAATATTTCTTGTATCATTATGTAAAGAAATTTTAATGAACCTCTCCTTAGTGTAGAAAAATGTATAAGTACGGTAAGAGAAATAATTTATTTTCCTGGTCTTAGGAAAGACATTGAAAATGTAGTTGAACAATGTGGTATTTGTAAATTTAGGAAAGCGCAGACTAAAGACCCATTAATGCCACATAATGTACCAAGCAGACCACATAAGAAAGTTGGAATTTACAATGTTTTACAGAAATAACAATTATTTCTTCTTCTTCATCAAATTAAATTAGCTTCTGAATCAAATTACAGTGATTCAGATTTTGCCTTTACTCTAATGATAAGAATTCAGTTTGTAACTAAAAAATATCCTATTGTATTAATGTATTCACTTCTCAAGATAGTATTCATTATCAGATCAGATCTGGACATATGTTGTTCAATTTCCTCCATACCTAAATGATTACAGATTTAAATGCTTAAAAGAAGGATGTTATGTAATCGGTATATAAATATTTTGTATTCAATTTATAATTATTTAAACTGTATCTGGCAATAGTTGGTACTTGTTAGAGAATTGGTTGATATTCAGGTCACTAGAGGTTAATGAAATTTTAAATTATTATTGTAGTTGTAAACTATAAAAGTTAGTTTATCTCCTGAACGTCTTTTTAATAAATGATAAAATATTACAAATGGCACCTATGAAAGTTAATTTTTAGGATATTCTACACAGCATTTAGGTTACTTTTAACTGATCTATACAAGAAATCTTATTTAGCATTTAGAAAAATTTAAGTAAATAGCATGTTTCTTCCAAATAACAATTTTTGTGTTATCCATAATACTAGAAATAAGTGTTCCAATCCTGAGAAATCTAAGTGGTGAGACAGACAGGTTTTTCTCTAAGTGCATTTTTTTAATTTGTAACACAACGTTATTAAAAAATTATCGTGTATTATCTTCACTCACAACACTTAGTTTTATTGCATATTAAGAATATAAATAACTGCGAAATATTAATTAAATATTTAAACTTATATATTTAAAACACAAAGATATTATGTATCATCTATCTGCTATTAATCGTTTTTAATTTACAAATTAGTATATTAGTTCTTTTCACAGGAAAAATATTTTTCAGGTAATACTTTTATGTTAAATCAAATGAAATGTTGGAAATATTTGCAAATTTTTTATACACGTCAATTACTGTATTTTCTTGTACGTGTTTAATACATAGCAGCATTAATACAAGACTTTTTTCTGAGTAAAAGAAAAAAGTGTCATATTATGAAGTGGTATATAATATGTGGCTGCTTTTTTCGATGAATAATGCGAGTGTCACGTAAAATAAGAAAAGTATGATTACAAATATAATAAATTGTGCAGAAAAAATAGTCATTATGAAAATGTGTTTGAAGCCACCTCAACACAAAGTGCAATTAAGTGAGATGAAAGCCTGAAATCGATCAAGAGTGACAATTATGAAAAGTTTAGACAAACTTGTTCGTTTTTATTTTTTAATAATTTTTAAAATGAAATTAGATAATTAAATTTGCTTCATTAATAATTAGAAAAAAGAAATTTATTATTTTTTAATTGTTCACTGGATAAATTTTTTCTTTTGTACCACTCATGCTTTAGTTTTATCTTACTTTAATAATCACTATTATTTTTTGTTTGTATATAGCTTTTAGTTTAAAATCTGCTATTTAACTGATCAAGTTATACTTTATATCTATGTGTTTGGTACGTTTGTGAAAAACAGTATTCTTGAGTTCGATGGCAGTCTCAATTATCAATAAGCAATAAAACACTTTCGCCACATAGAGACTGCTCATTGAGATCATGTAAAGTTATCATAACCATATAATTTCCTTAACAGCTGTAGATGCAACAACATATTCCGATTCTATTGTTGTCACAGAAAACTGTATTTGAGCACAATGCGATAGCACCACCAGACAAGATAAAAACATCCATTTGTGGATCTTTTGGTGTTTATGTCACCACCGAAATCTGCATCAGAATAAACCACAAGGCAAGGACAATAGCCACTACACAAGGATTGAAACAAGTCTTGGATTACATGATGGATTGTAGCTTTTAAATACTTCATAATCCTCTTGACAGCATTTCAGTGCACCTGACGGTAGTTGTTTTGAAACTGACTCACAAGGTTCACAGAATATATAATATCAGGGCATGAGGTGGATGAAAAGAACATTAAAGTTCCAATAGTTTCATGATAAGGTACATAAGTAACTATAGAAATTTTATCAGATTCAGATGACAAACTAACATTGTTATCAACTGAAACACTAACTGGATTGCAATCTTCAAGATTAAACTGTTTTAAGATTTTTCTTAAAGGCTTTTGAGAATGGATAAAAATTGAACTATCTTTGTTTTGATCTATCTCTATTCCAACAAAACAACTTGATTTATAAATAGTCGCTTCTAAATTCTCATTCATATTCTTTGAGGTCATCCAAAATTTCTTTGTCTTGACATAGTATGAGGATATCATCAACATACAGGGTGAGAATTGCACTCCTATTTTTGAAAATGCCATTAAATAGACAAGGATCAGCCATACTCTGTTTGAATCCAAATTTCAGTAAAAAATCTAACTTCTGGTTCCAACTTCTTGATGATAGTTCTTAGTCGTATAAAGATTTTCTGAGCTTAAATATTAGGTTTAAATCAATAGCTAGACCTGTAAAAGCTTGCATATATATTTCCTCATCAATATCACCATGCAAGAATGCAGTTTTTATGTCACACTGCTTCATTTTTAAATTCTAATAATCAGCAATTGCCAGAGCGGTTCATATTGCATCATATCTTGATGTTGGTGAGAAAGTTTCATTAAGATCGACTCCTTCCACTTGGGAAAACTCTGACACACAAGCAAGCTTTAAAACGCTGAATATTTCCACATGATAGGTACTTAATATTAAATACTCTTTTTCATCCACAATAATATTCTTCTCTTTTAGATACTCTACCAACTGCCAGGTGTTGTTTTTCTTTTAGGGAATCCAGTTCCTCTTTCATTGCCTCTATCCACTCTTGACTAATTAGTGTACTTCACTTTGGAATTTCAACGACATTCACACCTAACGTTTTGTGATTCTTAAATTCTGTCTGGGTCTGAAATTATAAGAATGAGCTTCATCTTCATTATGTGATGCATTAAATGTACCCATTTCATCAATCATTTCATCTTCTGGTTCTGTGATACTACCAGAGCTACTTAATGAAATTGTCTTTTGGGATAAATCGAATGTATTTCAGAATTCATCAAATATGATATTCCTTGAAATTTTCATTGTCTGTGACACTAAATCAAACATTCTATAATTTGTTGAATTCCTTTCACACCCCACAAGAATTACTTTATTACTTTTTGATTGAAACTTCTTATGCAGTGGATAATCACATGCATATAAGCTTCAGAGCCAAAAGTTTTTAAATGTTTAAGTGACACCTGTTTACCTGTCCTCAATTCAAATCGTGTAAATCCAGGTGATTATTGGAGTGTGATCGACTTGTTGGAGTACAGTTTAGAAGGTACACAGCTGTATTCACTGCATCAGCCCATAAAAGCAACAGTAACTCTTTGCTGTATAGCATTGACCAAGCACTTTCCATTATAGTTCTCATATTTCTCTCAGCTCTTCTATTCTGTTGATGTTTGTAAGGAGCTGTGGTCTGAAATTGTAAGCCTTTCTTGTTGCGAAAATATTTAAAATTATGATTGATATACTCTCTACCTTTTGTTCTAACACAACATTTTCACAAAAGAACATAAATTCTTTGAAATATTCGAATGCATCACTCATGTTTGAGAAATGTAACAAAAATATTACCATTAAAGTCATCTTTAAAAATTACAAAATAATTTGCACCACCCAGCGATGTTGACATTGGACCACACAAGCAATTGTTTTTACTATTATGTATTATTGCAATGAATCAAATTCATTCATGAAATTGGACAAAGCTGATTATAGATGAAATAAGTTAGTCAACATGACGTCATGTGTTACTTATTTTATGAAGCTTAAACAGCATTCTAACCCCCCCTCCAAATTTTTATTGCAAACTTTTTTGATAAAGAATATTTTTTATCAGATTATTCACATGATGGCATACAATATGCACAGCAAAATCCAAAAGTTTTTTAATACATGATTTACGGTTTACATACAGGAAAATATGGTGATAATTTTTTTAAGATTACTTTAATTTATATATTAATATTTCATTAAGAAAAGTAGAAATATATAGTTTAAAATAACTCATGATTAAATATAACATCTATTTAGTAAATATTAAAAATTACTAAGTTAACAATAGGGAAAGATTAAGCAGATTTCATTGAAATAAATCAGATAATAAAATTAGTTTTGGTAATGGTTGTATAAATTCTGTATAAAATATTAAATATCATTTCTCCAGGGTGTATGGTAATTGTGTATAATTATATAAAAAACAAACTTATTTACGTAATGGAAAATACCTTTGAAATTTCATTTTTTAAATTTTAAAATACACAAACTATCATTAAAATCAACCTTCTTAGTAATATGACTCACCATCTGTGGTATGCAGTCTCTTCTTTCCACCTGCATTCTCTGAAAATAATAAAACAAATTATTTTTGTTTTGATTTTAAAATTTTACATTTTTTGTTTTTAATAAATGTTGTTTGCAAAACAATGCAATTTTTAAATATTTAGAAGCTAAATACAATCTTTATTTGTTTAAAGCATTTTTTGAGGGGGGAGGATTGATTTGAGCATGTCACCATGGATTCTTTAGGTTTAAGATTAATCAATATTTTTATCAAGAGATATCTATTCAAGTTTGGCTTTTGAAGTGAAAAATTAATTATAATGCTAAGTAACCAATTAAGTTATGACATTCCATTCAAGAACTTCCAATCCACTTGAAAAAGGATACGATTCTTTAGCATCATTTTAAAATTTTCATCGATGTATAATAATTGAGATAAGAGAAAATAATTCCAGCATCGGATAGCTCCTTTTTTCTATGTTGTCATTGTGTGATATTCCAAAAAAAAAATTATGTTTCTATGCTTTTGATTTTGTAAAAATATTGCCTGTGCCTACTAAAATGAAAGTGTATGTTTCTGCCTGTCCAATTTACCAAATAGAAGTATATTAAAATAGAAGAAAATTAAAACTCAAAGCAGTTCTGCCTTTAATATTCAAACTTTTGACCTTTGATTCATTTTTAGCGAATTAATAAAAAGTGAGGACTCATTGTGTTGCAAAACATTTAAAATTATGTAAATAGTGAAAGTTGTTCTTCAAAATCACTATTTTTTCAAATTACAATAACATTTAATGGATTATTTTTTTATTGTATATTGAAATTACAATTCACGTCTTTTGTTGTCCACTATATTTCTAATGACAGTATATTGAGAAAATCAAACACATTGCAGAGGGTGAAAACACATTTTTGAAAAAAAAAATATGAATATAATAATTAAATAGAGATACTACACAGGAAAAGAAATGTTTATATACATATGTATATGTATGTTTGCTATTGTAGTCATAGTTTGCTATTGCTAACTATTACAAATAAATAGCAATTTTAAGAACAGGAAATGAATTGTCCCTTCATCTTTGGAAGTGAAATGAATTTTACAACAAAATGTTACATAAATTAAATTACATGGCATAATAAGCAACCTTATAGGGAGTTAAAACTATTACTGTTTTTAATTACAAACATTGCTTGTAAGATTTTGAAAACAAACATTGCTTTTAAAAGAAGCAAAGATTTTAATTAGAGACCAAAATCCCAGACATGCTTTTCACTTCATTCCGTGAACTGTTCTCAATTCAACACTGGACGAACTTTCAACAAATTTACAAAATACCAATTTGAATACATAGATAAAGCAAGTTATTAATTTTTTTGGCTATCTAAAGCACTATTTCATAAGAAATCATTATATTTCGAGCTATAACTGTTTACTAAAATTATCAGAGATTCCATGAAAATAAATGTTTTAAATTGAGTTAAGATATTTTACTATTACAAAAAAAATTTAAATCATTCAATATATACGCACATACATATACATACATACATACACATATACATACACACATATATATATATATAATTTCTGAAAAATGTTACTTTTTCTTTAACTTCTATGAAGAAAGTTTATAATTTGTTCAAATATGATCATACTGACCCACCACATTAACCACGAAAGGTTTTGAAATTCATCAACTCTGCATTATAATACACCAAAATTGTATAAAAATTAAGTCCATTAAAAGTTTTAACATTTTTCTTATTGTTTCCTTGAGTTTTATGCAATGAATTAGTTCTCCCAATCTTGAAATGACAAACAACTCTGATTTGTAAAACAAGACTTACTTTCAATTTCATGTGCCTGCTTTTTTTCTGGTGGCTCAGATTTGTCTTTATCACTTCCACCTAAACAGAAATATTTTATTAAAACTATTTAAAAACTTAACATACAAGATTTACTTTAAATTTTAGATCCATGAACTTAACATTTGACTGGTATAAACAGTATGTATCTAAAATTAAACTCATTAGAAAGTCAATTTAATGTGGATTAGAACTATACACCTAACACATTGAATAATTTAATCATTTCAAAAGCCATGGTATGGTATACTTGAGACAATTTGTTCTCAAATATACCATCCCATAGTTATTGAATATTGGATATAAGTATAAGTATAAGTGAGCTATATAGAATATTGAGAAGAAATGCTATATATAGAATATGGCTAACTATGAACAATAAAATGATATATTGACTATGATATCCTTGAACTGGAGAACAAAGTAGGAATTATTATTTAACATAATTTATTAATTATATGTGGGTCATAATCAAGTATAAAAGTTCTTTTCACAGCCAGATGACTTCAGACTAAGTTCTGTAATTTAATCATCTATAATAATCTCATTTATAGTAAACTTTTATATAGCTATATATTTATTAAGCTCAAATCTCTCTCTAGAAATCAAAACAGGCTTATAAACAATTAACATTTAGACTGCTTGCAGTCACTATTTTTATGAAATAGTTTGTAAACCGCTGTCCTCATAAGATTATGTGCACTCCATTGTTCAAAAATTTTTCAAATCAATGGCAAAACAAATTTAGGCTTTATGATAATTTTCAGCTTTTTACTGATTAATTTCCTTTACTATATTCAAAACAAGATCGATTTGTTCATATTATACGTCTTGATTGGACAAAGAACTTTGATATTAAGTACATTCGCGATTAATGTGGAATGGAATTGAAAATATTGGAATGAAATTGAAATTTTTAACCCCTATCAATTCTCTTCACAAGTCAACTATAACAAAGACTTTTGGCACATTCTTCCCACAAAGATAACTCATAAAGCAAAATGAAAGTGAATTAATTTTTCAATAATCATTTGATTGTATGTTTAATTGGCTTTTTTAGAGTAAGAATCAAAAAAAAATATGTTACCTACATATAAAATTTAATGTAACATTTTTGCAAACCGAAATGACCATTAAAAATACATAACAGGAAAATATATAAATTTTGCCATTAAAATTAAAGCCAATTCTTTTAAAAGAGCAAAAATACAATATATTGAAATTTATACCTATTATAAATAAAATCCTTACAGGAAAATGAAAATTCATATTTGATATACAATACACATTTTCCCAATACAAGATTCACACCATATATTTAAAAATAATTACATGGGAAAGATTTATCCGTTGTTATATAAGTAACTTTAAGGGTGGAGTTCTGTGGCAGTAAGACTGTTCATACTTCAATACATCATTCCATTAAATGTAATTTGTTCACGAATGATACTCCAAAATTGCTGCCGAAGAGATTTTGTAAGTTTCTTCATATTAGAATTGGGAACAGATTGGTGATGCAACCTTAGTGTCACCCAAGTAGCCGCATTAGCTTTTTCATTTCCATGGAAATATAAATCACATGGAATCCAACAGAAAAAGAGCTTCATAGTAGTAGAAAGGATTTTCATCCTAAGAAAATACTTGAAACTGAAGAAAGGCAATATTATTCTTTCTTCATTTCCAAATCACTTAAGCTGTCAGTGTACAGACATCATATAAGATATTCATTTGTCAAGTAACAGGAAATATAGGCTAAGGCAGTGGTGGCCTGATTGGTTAGGGCTCCATTCTCATTGGAAAGCAGCGAGTTCGAATCCTGGCATAAATGTCATATTCACTAAAAGCTCCTAAAGAACATTTATTATGTTGTGGTTGCAATGTCCTCTAAGAAAAATAGCTCTGGAAGAGCAGGTCACATATTTGGGAGCCTTATTTTAGTCCTTCCTTTTCAATTACAGAACTCCAACCAGCGACTTTCATTTAACTGGTGTAACCTAATTCTGGGCTAGGTATAGGAAGATGTGACAAAAACAGGAAGTGCAGTCAATGTAAGACAAGATTAATGATTGGTTGATTCGGAGAAATGATGTAGCATTAGCACTCGAAAATATGTTTAAATGCAACTTAAGAATTTCTTTTTCACTCTTTGGAAGCAGTAAAATGTCCAGAATAAATGTGGAATCCCTTAAAGCACATATTTTAACACATTTTGAGCATTTTAATTAATTCAAGCATACCCATTAAGAAGTTATTAGATTTTCAAAGTTATTTTTCTCCCAGAAATAGACAGTTATTCTTGCTATAAATTACCGCAGGTCTATTCTTTGAACATACAGCTAGATTATTTATAACTGTTTGCAATTGCCTATTAATAAGATGCATAAGTTACAACTGATAAGATAGTTACAAGTAGTCAACATGTAAGGTAGCATACATTTTAGGTAATAAGATAAATGATATTACTTACATGAAACTTAAAAATAGATTTTTCTTGAATTACATTTTGATTGAATTAAAAGGTATTGTACCAAGATGACAAAATATCCATTTGAAAAATACAGTTAGTACAGAAAAATTTGAAGGTATATAGCAAAATAACTACGAAAGCTAATTATACATACTACTCTGAATCTTATAGCCCCCCATGAACTAAAGACTATTGTGCTCATCTGTTTTATTAGCAGAGGGCCCTAGTATGAAGCTTATGTTCTGGCCAGGCGGTTAGTCTAATATAAAACCACTTGTTTAGTTACCAAGCATGCTTGGTACTCAATTTTATCAATCCACTGAGGAAATGAAATGCAGTGTTCACCTTTTCCATGTCCGAGATCACAAACTTGTGACTTGGAAGCACAAAACTCTTAACATAAAACCCTTGGGCTTCTGTTTTTTTAATCAC
This sequence comes from Latrodectus hesperus, assembly GCA_037975125.1. NCBI lineage: Eukaryota > Metazoa > Arthropoda > Arachnida > Araneae > Theridiidae > Latrodectus > Latrodectus hesperus. The sequence goes on from JAJQOW010000135.1 coordinate 27,483, forward strand.
TCTACTATTTAATGCACAGGGTTAGTGAATTCAGCTAAATGCATCAAACACTGGTCTGAAATAATCTAACCCTTGAAAGTTTAAAAGGACACTATTGAATATAAAAATTAATGTTTAATAATTGAGCATAGTTACAAAGCTGAACTTTTGTATGCTTTCTTACATCATAAAAAAATACAGCCAAGTATAAGAAATGACAAATGTAATAAAATTAATAAATTTTGTCATTAATTTTTCTCTGATAATATTAATTACAAACATAATAGTTATTTGTACTATATGTTTTAATATTTTGTTTTAAATATATACTGAATACATTAAATTTTTGAGATAGATTTTCAATTTAAAAATTCAGAAGGCAGTGAAATATAATTTTATTTTATATATAAAATGACCATAAACATACAGAATTTTAAGAAAGACAAAAAATATACTGTGCCAAATTTCAGTTCATAATAGTTTTTAATTATATATGTCTAAAGAATAATTAGGATAAATATCATGAAGTTTGAATAAAATTTGTTTAGCATGGATAAATAGGTAATTATGTATGTGTTTGAAAAAACACTTTTAGTGTCACGCATGTGGTATCATTAATTTTAATCATAGACTTGATGTCAAAAAATGAGAAAATACAAAAACTACAATAGCCCCATAAAAATTAAATTAAGAAGTTTTTCTTTTTCAGTTCAATGTCAAACCTACCATGGAGAACAGCTTAACGGAGTTAAGCCATTCTACCACGTTTTAGCATTTATCACGTAAATTGCTTTCCAAGACTTGATAGTGGGCCATGTTCAGGTGTCAAAAGGGAGGAAACACAGAAAGTCATCAAGGACTTTAACAGATTTCCATGCAAGTGGGAGAAGTATTACATCCATCTTTCATTATTCAACAGTAGCTTGGATAGAAATGGAAGATCTTGTGCCACAATGAGCCCAAATAACTCGCAGTATGTTCTTTGTTGTCTACCAGATTGCCTCCTTTTCAATATTTTTAGAATTCAACAGACTGGAAAGTCCTCCAGCAAAGCATTGTATAAGTTGCACTCAATTTAAGGCTCTTAAAGCATCCACTAAGCTGTGTCAAAATATGCTAGTGCAGAAATTTCACGAAACATACAAATGAACTCTTTAACCAAATTTTTCTTTCTTTTACTGTTAACATACCCATTTAGTTACAAGTGCTTATCATGTGCCAAATTATTACACAGACCAGACTCAGCAATGTGACCATCAGGTCAATGTCGACTATAAATAAACAAATACAAAAAAGCGGGTGGCTACACAGTGCAGTTAAGCATATATAAAGAGTATATTAAGGTTTAAAAAACATTACAACGGTTGTACAAGGATAGACATATTTTCAAAATAGCTAAGTTTTTTTTTTTTTTTTTAAGCTGATCAAGTGTTCACCTTGGTACAAGAATAGATAAAATGGAATATAATTGAGAAGTAAAATGGGATTGCCAAACTTTGTGACTTGGCAACTGTCATGCACCATGTGCCATTGATGACAGAAAAGAATGACAGCTGCAGAGATGCACTTAGTAGAATACTTACTACAATTGAGCAACTGATCACCCAGATGATTGCTGCATTTGGGCCTCTGAAAGAATGCCTGGCTCATCTAATTATGTTAACTGCTATTCGCCTTTGATTAACGTTGAAATTTGTACAAGAGTACCATAACTGTCCATCAGGGGGCCCTTTTCAAAAGAATTATATTTTATGTTCAATCCCATAGATGAGCACAGACATTTAAAATAAGAATCATCTGAAAGCAAACACCCTGTAACCACTACCAGAATTGTTCACATTAGAGGTAGGAGCGTTATGTTATGGGGAATGTTTTCCTGGCATTTTCTGGGATCACTCATTAATGTGGAAGGCATAACGGATCAATACAAAGATGTATCTCTCATTCCAGATGATGTTCTTCATATGTTTTTCTATCTTGAAGGCAATGCTAGGTGTGCATCTACCAGGACAATACTGTCAGTGTATGCGAGTGACACAAGGAGTCCGTTCTGCAAAATAAGGTTGTTCTAATTTGACGGGTGATAACATTAATGTGATTGGACTTTGTATATTAACTACTGCCTTAAAAAATCTTATTATAACAATAAATTTTTTGCTACCTATAGATTTAACTGCAGATTGTGATGTTTTATGAAGTACATATTAATGATACAATAATTTAACTGATACAAATATATTTCTTTACATAGTAATATAGAACTTACTGGGAAATGTGGTGGCAGAATATTTTCTTTTTGGTGATCTACCTGGAATCAGAAATAAGTAAAATTATAGTTCGCAATCAGGATTAGATTTTAACATAGCATAGTATGTAAGAACTTTGAACATTTGAGGTGCTGAAAAATTGAACAAAGCTAGACAAAACTTATAAAGTGTTTTCATAATAAAAATATCCAACTTAAAAGTATAATTAGTTATTTAAACAAGACCTTAGTGCTGAAGGAGAAACTTATTTAGTATCAAATCAAGTATATACAGCAAATTTCTAAAGTTAATTAAATTTGTATTTTTTGAATACGGAGCAAAAAAAGACGTTCTTAGAAAAATTTCCAGAATAAAACTGCAATGAGAGAATTATTCAAATAACCATTTAATTCATATACATTCAAGATTTTTCAAATTTTTCTGAATAAGAATTCAGTTTTCTTAAAATCCGCAAATACTTCAAAATTTCAGCAAACGCTGTAAAATCACACAAACACATCCATCTAAAAATTTAGAAATTAAAAGCATAAATTAATCTAATTTGTTTAGACTCTTTAATTTTGTGACACGTTCAGTTTTTAGCAACAAGCTCTATTATCAAAGAGAATGAAAATTTCCTCACAAGAATTGGTATAGAATATTTAATTTCCAACTATCGTTTTAACTATGAAGACCTGATAGAGAATGTATCTACTAGTTTTCAATAAACGATTTATTGTTCAATAATCGAATAGAAATAAGCCTAATTAAAATATGTTGCATGCTTTCCTTACAATTTGATGCACCTTTGAGGATATTTCCATATTGAATTTTTTAAATCATCAATAACATAAATGAGACTCATAAGATCTGGACATTTTAATTATTGCCTTCCCTATATATAATCTGCAGATTATGTTTTAAAAAAGTTACAAATTTTGCTGTGCATATTATATGCCGACATGGATATTTTGATAAAAAAAGAACATTCTCCAAAAAAAAAATATAGTTAAATTTTAAAAAAATGCCTTGTTTCACAAAATATATAACAGATGGCACCATGACTTGGCTAACTTATTTTATCTATAATCAGCTTTGTCAAATTTCATTCAAGAATGAATTCGATTCATCGTACAGATTAGATAATTGCAAAAACAATTGATATCATTTTGGATATTGTCTTAACTAGAGTTTCTTCATTCTGAAAACATCTCAAATTCATATGTCATCATGTGGATGCAAAAGATTTTAGGTTAAAATTCACATTTGAAACTAAAAGCTATAGAGAAGGAAAATAAAATAATTGTTGAAAATTTTGTTAGAGTAACAAAGAAATCATGCACGATACAAAAAATGTATCTAATGAGCAATTCGTAAATAATTCATTTCGCTCATTTAATTATTAATGAAAAAATTTTTTATTAAGTATATCTAATCACGTTTTAAAAATTATTAAACAGTAAAAATAAACATGTTTTACTAGCTTCTCAAAATTATCTCTCTAGATCGATCTCGTATTTTCATCTCTAGCATCGTAGCGCACTAGAAGATTGAAAAAACTTTTTTTCTGTACAATTTATAATGTTTTTAATGACACAGTACATTTTCTATTTAGCGTGTTATCACATTATCAGAAGTATATATTTCCGACTATTCTCCGAAGAAATCGCTGTTGATTGTACAACTGTGCATATTATATACAAAAAATAACCAAACAAATTCGATTTTTTTTTACTTTTGGATAAAATTTTATTAAAAATTTGATTTCTTAAATTATGAACTTCTATTAAAAATTATGAGCAAAACGTTTTTAATAGGAAGAACATTAATGTTAGAATTGTTAATATTACCAGTGGGTGATGGAACAGCGGGCACATTTTCTTCCTAGAACAAACACATATCAAAAATCATTAAAACTGTCAAAAACATCAATTACAATAAATATTTTAATTTTAATATCAAAATGATTATATAAAAGCTTAATAGAATCTAATTCACTATAACACATTTAATCACTTTAAATGTCTAGTTGTAATGTGACCAATGTGTAAGCGAAAATACTTCGGTACTATTTGTTGCTAACTGGTTATTTTTTCCACACAAGGGCTAATTAAATAGGGACTTACAGTTTAAAGTGGATTCGAAGCACTACAAATGTCAGTGCCCAAGCTAGGATTCGAAGCCCCACACACACACACTAATTTTTGAACCATATGCAATAGTAACTTCTACATAAAAAATAGGCATGTACAAATTGAATATTTCAGAGCAGCTCTTCAAAAGTGAACTTAAGTGATAGTTTAGTAGAAAATTCATGAATTACAACTACAATAGAGCATAAATACTTTGAATATGACTTTTAAAATTAAAGGTGATTGTAGATAACTAGTTTACAGGGAGATTGGAATAAAATTATTTCAAGTAAATTATATATATATACATATATATATATATATATATATATTATATATATACACACACACACACACACACACAAATATATTTCGTAAATTATATTTTAAGTGCCATATGGCTTCTTTTAACCATGTCCAGAAATGTATGAAAAATATAGGAAGAGTAGCGTCCATCTCAAAAATTGTTTTTTAATCCTGAGTATTGAATGCTGAAAATTCAACTCTTAAAAGCAATCACTTCCAGTCAACAGCTGGAAGTTTTCAGTTTAATGTCAAGAAATATAGTAATTGTTTTGGGAGTCAATGAATCGTTGATAAATGTTTTCTATTAATGAGTAAAATAATTTCATATTAAATTTAATAAATTAAAATAAAAATCTTTCTAAAGCACTATTACAAGATAACTGAAATGCAGAAATATGAAAAGTGTGTGTGTGTGCGTGCGTGTGTGTGTTATCATTACTGACTCTTTTTCCTATCAGAAATATGGAGCTTAGACATAGGACTCTGTTGTACCCAGGAGGATGTCCTAAAATATACCCCTGTCTATTTTAAAAAACAGGAGATAGTTTAAATACTTTTCAAAAGTAACTATTTTTCCATTCCAGGCAACACATAGTTATGGCTATTAAACAGTGAAACATTAATTTGCATTTTGAGTAAAAATTTTAATGGATACATATATATACTTGTAACCAAAGACTAAACAAGGTAACAACCAAGTCAGCATCGAAACAGAAATGCATGTTGAAGAAAAAGACGTAACATTCATTTGGTATTGTTCAATAGTAACAGAAATTAAAACTTACACTTTCTGTTCTGATAAACTTTATCAGTATTTGTCGATTTTGCCAGCTGAAACATGAAAATGGCTTACAATTAATAAATCTCATCAAAAAATAAGTGGACTCAAAATCACAAACTGCTGAACACAGAAGACCGGTGCTCAATACTTGGCTGATAATTTGGTCGCTGGTGGCATACAGAGCAAAACCATGAGAACGCTTGACACAAATTAAAAATAAATGCTTCTATAAAAAATTACATGCAATTTATAAACAGAAGTGCAACAAACTGAGGACAAGAGTTTGATTTTAACTTGATAGAAATGCAAGACTGCAGATCTGAACATTTTCTTTATCAAATTTAATTTCCTTTATTAAAGCCAGAAAAACAGTATTCAGATGTTGAATGATGCAATTAACACATCATAGATTTTTCAGTCATTAAAGTCACACACATTATCCATTGATTTATATGCCAAACAATTAAGCAATATTACAGTCATTGACTTGGTTTGATTTGTTTGTTGATTATTGGTAATTTTCTTAATCGAAGGGATTATTAGGCTGAAGGTACCAGTTTTTAAAACAAATTCCAAAAGCACTACAAACATTCACATCTTAGTTAAGACATGAATCTACAGACAATTTAATTATTTGGACCTTTGGTGGAATACTCCCAAAGGCCAGAGTGCTAAAGCATTTGTTTACTGTTCACTGATGTCGGTAGTCAGAAGAAAGTCATAGTAGGTGTACCTTTCGGGAGATGAAAAGAGAAGTGAAACAGAATTTGTGCAACTTTGCTAAATTACTCTGACTGGTGGTAGGAAAGTGCTTTTCAGAGTGAAAGCTCCTGAATTTGATTTCAATCACCGATAATAAACAAGACAGATGTGCAAGGCTTCCACATGTACATCTATCAGAACTGTTATTTGGATTTGTTTGATTCAGTTTTTTCTTTGCTCTATGATCCTTTGAAGGGCTGATTAGACTTTATCTACAGTTCAAAGTTAATTCCAAATCACTAAAATCATCCATGCACAAGATGGAAATAGAACCGTGAACCGTTTTATAACTAAAGAGCTCTTTGCTGATTTCCAAACTTTACAATATGTGAATAAAGTCTGTATGAAGACTTCTTCAGGAAGACAATTAAAGCAGTAAACACTAATCTGTTTTAAAGCAACCCTTGAATATTTTATATTCAGTTTTATAATACTGCTCTTCAGTTTTACCAGAATCGAAACAAGCTTTAAACCCACTATATAAAACCACACATCAAAGAAAGAAACCTGTGTGAATGTATTTTGAATGAAGGAATAGAGCATCCCATTTTCAAGACCAGGTGTGTAGTAATGTTATTGTAATGACATTATCTTCCCACATGTGTAACTACCATTTGTCCAGACTTGCTTTTCGAAGATGCAAGACAGCACAATCTTATCCTTAAGAGAACAGTAAATTTGAAGAACTCTTATCTGCATCTTATCTCAAGACAGATTATGAAGAATCTTGATCTCATATCAAGACCTTCTTTTGATGTTATCTAAAGATAGACTGAGAAAATTAACTCTTATCCGCAATTTATCTACAGACAGATTGTGAAGAACAAATCTCTTGATCTAGTCTGCAATAATATTTTTACATATGCTCAATCTGCTAATGAGTACGAATCAATTGCGTTATAGAATCTATTAAATTATGACGCTTTTATTCCTTCCTGGTTCCATGCAGTGTGATGCTCACTAATGTTGCGTTCTGTGTGTATATATATAAAAATAAAACTTTTCTTATGCATTGTTTTGTGCGTGCACACAAAATTCAATTTTAGACTTTTATGATTTCATCCACCTTTGAGAAATACATCATAACTTTGCAGTAAGTGTATGTGTGTGTTAGTTTTGTGTCATATTATCACATAATCAAAGCACAACCTGAATTAACAATTATGTTTTGCACTTTAGAAGATATTTTACCTATCAGACCTTTAAAAAAATTATAAAGAAAGTGAAATTTTTAACAGAAAAGCAATTATTTATATGATCAATGGATTCACATGAAAATGCTTTTCAATAATAATCATTATTGCTTTGTAAATTAAATCATAATATTTCTCTTAATTATACATACATCTGAAGAACTTCTATCATATCGTCTTGCAGTATAAGATGACAGGTCATTGTCAAGACCATCTAAGAATGCCTCATCATTATGAGGATTCGATTGATAGAAGTTATTCACCGCAGCTAGCAGATCTGAAGGCATCTGCTTCATCCTTCTCAATAATCTGCGGGAGGTGATCCTGCTGTCATCTAGACACATCTCCTCTTCCAGGATTCTCCTCAACCTCTGTAACAGAAAAATAGCACTTTTTATAGAAAATACTACTCAATAAAAAATCTATGTCTAAACACAAGAAAAAATAGAGAAAACTTTTATTGCGTCTAATTTCTAATAGAATTAATTAAAAAACATTAAATTCCCCTACAACTCAAATGAAGGTAGATATGGAGGAATAATATCAATCTACTCTTTTCGTCATACATTTTTTTTGGAAACAGCGTTTACATTTTTAATATATTTTGCTCAATATCCTTCTAATAAAAAGTACAAATTCTTCAAGATCTATTCAGTGTGTTAGCTTTAAACTTAATTTACTTATTAATAAAATTCTACTTAATTTTGCTCATTAGAACATCAGAAAATATCGATTTACAATCTACAAAATAGCTACTTTAAATTGATTTACAATTTGATATAGTATTTAGATTTTTGAGCAAATTTTTTAAGCATATAATAATGTAACGTTATCTTAGTTCTGTAAAAATATATGGGAAAAAAAGAAATCCATTCTTTCTTTGTACAATAAATGTTAAAGAAATGTAAAGCGTTTTTAAGAAAATGATAATCAAATATTACTGTAGGAAAAGATTCCCACTGTAAATGGATTCAATAAGTTTTATTTTTGATGAAATGTGTGCACAAATTAAATGCAAGTTAGCAAAATAAAATGTTTTTGTTAGCATTTTGCACAGCAAAAAATATTTGAAATACCTAAAAAAGTTAAAAATATAAACATTCTTAACTAAAATTATAAATATCTTCGCTTAAGTTTAGTCACATATACAATAAAATAAAATTTATATACAATAAGTAACTTACGACTCGCAGGTAATCCTGGGATCTCTCAAAGAGGAAGAGCTCTAGTTGGAAAACAGCCTCATCTGCAAGAAGATAAAATTGTTTCGATTAATTATGTATGGTGTAATATGCAAATACATTTCTTGTTACAAAATAAAATGAAAATTATCAAATTGTTCTTCACTTTTGGCATTAAGTTAAATTAATTTTTTAAACATTGGAGTGAACCTCCTCAGTTATTAAATTATTTAATCTAATTGAAGATGCGTGAACAATATTAAATGGTGCAGTTTTACTGACGAAATAAATGGTTTTTATAAAGCGTTTGTCATATAGATGGAATACCATTCATCTTAAAAGTTATCAAAGTTGCGGTGAATTCTTAACCGCTTAACTGCCATTGGCGTATGTATCCACTAAGCAAATGCGTTCGTCTTGGGTGGATAGGCGCCATGTGTGCGTGTGTGTATATATATTTCTAGAGATACGATTCTTTGTAATGCACTGCTATCAATAAAGCTAGACCCATGGCTATGGAATGCAACAGAATGTCCATGACATTGTTTACAATGAAATTTGTTTCAAAGAAATATTTCAAGAAGGGAATATTTCGTGGAATGGGGTAAACTCGCTTGTTCCAGATGTCAGTTTAAGAGTGCCAGATTAAAATATTTTAAACTATCATTAACGCTTGACGATGGCAATTCATAGTGTAAATTTTCATCATCATTAACACAATTTGATCCAAATTTTATAAAAGTACTTCAATTAATTTTTCCAATCCAATTGATTCTCTTTCCCAAAGCATGTCCTTTTTAATTCTTTTGATCATTTGATAGGTTCATCAATACAATCACGCCATCTAATGAACACATGCTTTCAATACTTTATGGCATATAACATTGGTTGCATTTCAACAGAATAATATAAGATAAATAAGAAGGTTGTTGCAGTTTTCACGTTGTTATTGAATGAAGTGAAAATAAGTATGTTAATTAATGTATGACGTGGTTAAGCTACAGGTCAGTCGTTAGAAAGAATATCAGTCTTTATGAAAACAGGTCCACCATGCACATTCATCTCATCATCGATCTCATAAATAGCAAAGAGAAATGGATGTGTCGAAGCAGCTCTTTTGGTTTGTTTTATGACTACAAAGTGGGCTTATCAGCTGCTGAATCAAGTCGCTGAATATGTATAGAATTTGGAGAGTAACGTGAATAAACGTGTATATCAACGCACTGGTTTCTTACAAGTTTAGGTCGGGAGATTTGTCTCTCTATGCGGATCTTATTCTCAGAAATTGGAACGTGTACAATCGGCATTGCAACAGAAGGAGCCAGCATTGGTTAATACCAAAGGAGTACCAAATGTATTTGGCCAATAACAAGAGGCCGCATTTCATGCGAGTGGCCAGGAATACCATATACTTTGTTGTGAGATTGTGACATCCTCTTTACACAACTGGCGTTCCACAATCAGATTACTAACTCTTCAATTCTGTGGACTAACATCATCGCAGAAAACCCTCCATCAATGAAGACTTGTACCAAACATTCATGGACTTTGTGTCCAAAACACTCCCAAGTTTTACACCAAGAGGGTTGCACAATTGCAGGTACAAGGAACTGGATGCAGATTATTTCGAGGACTAACAATAGGCTACACTTTCGTTAGATCATATTCTTATGGGTCATTAAAAACGGCAAGAACTGTCTTGCCTTGTATTAACCATCATATGATCCACAAGAGTTATGTTTATGTACACCACATTCTTCCTTAGGTAAGTGGCTACTACGGTTTCCTGTAGAAACCCCAAAATGACAGAACATTGGATGTTTATACTTTAAAAATGATTAGTGTTGGAATTTATTGTCATTGTGCAAATATATTTTGAATATACTTAAATAAATAATGCCTTATAATATTGTCTCAAATGTAAGCGAGCTCTATACACACAGTATCCATAGCTAGTATTATTACTAGACTAAAGTAACTTGCTAGAGGGATATTTGATTGTCTTATGTGAATAAGGCCCACTTCGCAAATATAAAAACTTGACGAGTTTCCACAACCCTCCTTCTATTAAACTTTGGAAAGTATTGATTGGACAGATTTAATATGCTCATAAAATATCATGAGTAAATTTTGCGCATATTCACATAAATATTTTTTTTCATAACTAAGCATTTTCTTCCTTCTCTGGAAATGAACCTTCTCTATTGGAAGCCGAGAGTTTCGACGAAGATTCTACCGATATCGACGACGCTGAATTAGGGAAATTTACATAGATAAGAAACAATATGAAGTTTATGAAAATATTTAGTAATAAACTTACTTTCCGAGGACTGTTTTCTCTCGATCCATTGCAGAACTTCATCTGCGATTGCTCTTCCGTGAACCAATCGGTAACACGGAAGGCAGGCTCTGAGTTTAGGGTGGCTCTCACGACCACAATCATATGGGCAATTCATGATTAATCTAATATAAAAGATTCAAGAAATATAAAGTTTGGTGCACAAGTAATCAATGTAGAGTACATATATATATATTCAATTTTACGTATATTGTTCGAGCTGCGTTGGAACAGTTCAGTATCGATGAGCACGCTACTAGACATTTATGGAAAAACAATGGGAAAACTGAGTATTCATATAATGAATACGGATTTACAAAAGGTTACGCTCTTCATTTTAAGGAATATACTTTGGGAAAAATGATCTAATTCCGAAAGTGCTCCGAAGTATTTCGAAACAGATTTCTTAAAGTATTTTAAATATTTTAATCTCTTCATCTATTCAATGGAAGGTGTAATTGCATTAAACTCGAAATTACAAATGTAAATTTCAACACAAAACATTCCAAAATTTTCGCGGTTAATTATTTAATTAAACTTAAAAATTTTATTTTCATGGTATGTTTTTATTTTAAACAATTTTTTTAAATTATTTTAAAGGACGATTTAAGCAATTACTATTCGATTTGGCAAACGATCCAATTTTATTGACAACTTAAAATAAATTTTCTATTCAATTTGGGGGTCCTCTGATGTGGAACCACGGGACAACTGTTCTATATGTACCTACTTTAATCTCTAACTCTCTGCTCTACTAAATGAAATTACATTCAAAACAAGCGTCTATAAGCGATCATATATATATGTTCATATGAGATTTTCAAATCTAATAATGTATAAAAACAAAATTAGTTTAATCATCTTTGCAAGTAAATAATGATGAGTATATTATATACTTCAAGATAAGTTCTATCTCAAAAATTATTGTAATGAAAAAAAAAACAGTATTCATTTAGGCGAAAATTGCTGAATGAAATAGTAGATAAAGCAATATAGTAACACATAGTAGATAAAGCAATATAGTAACACAAGTCCTAGAACGTAAAAAAATTTAGCTTTGTGATTTTAATCTGAAATAATGATAACAAAATATCCATTAAATACACACAAAAAGCTGATTAAATTTACGTAATTGGGTATAAAAATGAGAGAAAAAAAGTGCTGCTTAAAAGTAAATTCTCTCTCTCGTCTTACATAATTTGAATAACAAATTATTTCATATTTTCTTAAAATAATGTAACTGTGTGTAAGAAACATTTATGTAAGTAAATATAAGATTAATTCTTACAATATTTGAGTTCTGCAGACCTGCAAGAATTAGAGGTTATATGTTCAGGGGTAGGAATACAGAAAAATATTTTTCAGGACACTATTTTCATGAAATATCAGGACATGTTTCAATAATTAAACAAAACCAATGTTAATATTACATATTAATTTCTGTTTTATGTATAAAACACATTTTAGAAAGGAATAAACTATTTAATAAATTCTGAGTTTTTTAATTTAATACAACAATATGAAAAATGATACAGAAATTTAAACTTTCTATACTAAACATTTTTTGAAAATTAATAAGTTATATGATAAATGCTTTAAATTAACTGTTAATTTATGTATTATTGAATATAATGTTCATTTTGAACTGGATGCATTAGCATTTAATTCCGATAATTTAATACTGCACTTTTTTAATTTATCATTCACAGATGCAATCTCTGCATTAGCAGCAGACAGCATCATTTGTCCAACTTTCACATCACTCATACTATCATCACTGATAGCACATGCTATTTATTTAGTTGCATCATCCAAAAGTTTTTGAGCTACACACTGATTATCAAGCACCTCTTTCTGGTTGGGAATTTACATTCAATAACGACAGACATGCTTTAACCACTCTAGAAAGAGTAGGTATTTTATATAACCACCAGCATCTTTTATATTGAAAACCACATTCCAATATTTACAGATATTTTGATCATCATCATAATCATTCACAATCAAAGTCATATCTTCACACATGTAAAGAATCCACTCTTCATTCATCTCATCAAAATCTGAAGAAGTTTATTCACATGAGGAATATGTTGAAGTAATCTGCTAAGTGAACGCCTAGACTCCTTTTTCTATTATACGGAGACAAACACTGGAGATCTTTGAGTAAAGGATTTGTAATAGGAAGTTTTTTAAGCAAATGCTTTGAAGTTGCTATGTAGCAGCTTCTAACACTTTGTAGAAATGTTGTTCTATCATTAAGCTACATCCATTGACAACTGCATTAATTTTTCTAAATTCAAACCATTATTTTGAATAAAACTTAATAAAATTTTTACAATTTTATTGGCTTCAGCATGCCCTAAAAAATGTGATTCGAGGTAACAAATAACATTCTTACCTTGTTTATCAGACCAATATGAGATGTAAATATCCAATTGTTTCTTTGTTTTGTAGTAGTTTCATCGAAAAATAAAACAAAATATGAACTGCCGATATCCCGAAACAGAAGAGTTTTGAAATACGGACCTAATCCAAAATTAATCATATACCTGACTTTTTTGTCAGGTAATTTGAGATTTTTTGCTATGGAGGAATCAGCAAAAATTTCTCAGTAAATGTTCGCTAAATCATTCAAAGATGAAAATGAATAATTATTTTTTATTACCACCAAAACTAAAATGGTTTCAGCTTTAATGGTTTTCTCTGATATCGTTTTGGGAAGCCACGATTTGTTATTCACTACTACAGTCGATGTCGAGGATTCAGATGAAGTTGATGACTTGATAGTAAGCAGTGTTTGATTCTTGAAACAGTTCACAGCTTTTTTGTGTTTTAATAAATCTGCATGAGCAAGCACTTTTCTAAAACCCATATTTGAAACACTGAATTTGCTTTTGCATACGAAGCACTCCGCAGAATGAACATCGTCAACACTTCGGCACCAGGTCTTGATTAGGCATTTATTCCCATCTTGCAGTTCCATCCATTTGTCGGAAAATTTCGTTTTCCTTGGCATTTTTAAAAGAAAATTAATTGTTTTCAAAAAATAAAATTCTGAGCTTGCTAATAAACATTGTTCAAAATCTTTCAATATGGCGCGATAAGCATTTCACGCATGCGCATTAACGTAGGCGAATAATTCTCACAATTTCCCCATCATTGTAAATAGTTGTGCACTACTAAAACCAGAATCTTTGTAAAGGCAGAAAATAGAATTTAATGGTAAACCCAAACTTAAATTTTTCTGACGTCAGGCATTCATGAGCAATGACTGAAAACAAGGCTGAGACGAATGTATGGCAACCCTATTTCCGGTTTGAAAGAGAAAAATTCCCCCTTTATTTTATTTATTTTTTTTTTTCTCTTTCTTCTTGCATAGAAAGCAATTGAAATAAAATATTCCACTAGAAGAAAAATTTATTTTTCTTCTAGTGGAATATATATTTTCTTTCAATTGAAGAAATTTTTGAGAATTTTCAATTTAGAAAAATTTGAAAAATATAAAATTATTAATTAAAATTAATCTTTCAAAAGAATATAATAAAAAATTAAGGAATTCCAGGATTTATTTTTAAAAATATAGACATTTCAGGGCATTTTTTAAAAAATCAGGAATTTCAGGAATATCAGGACAACTTCGAGCCCTGTATGTTTAAATAAAAAAAAAGCTATGTTAAAAAAATATTGATCGGGTCAACTGTATACCGCTACTGCTATGAAATGATCTAAGAACTTGATTTAAAAGAGATTCCATATTGAATATAATTAAAATTAATAAAAAACTACTTAATTTAGAGTTAACGGTACGTATGAATTTCTAAGAATAAAGTAAAAAAGAAATCTATAACAAAACACATTTCTGACTTGAAACAAATTTGTAGTAATTTAAAAAGCTGTAATTTTTTAACCTAAGGGGTATTTCTAAATTTATATTACAAAATTTACCAAATTTAAGAACAAGAAAACTTGCTTATTATTTCATCTTAATGGATCTCAAATTTTAAAAATACACCTTGCCAGTTGGAAGAAAATGTGAAAAAGTAATAATTTTTCACATTATTTTCTTCCAATTCTTATGTAGGATACATAAATTTAACGAAATTATGAAACAGGATAAGTTAAAGATATCTTAAACTTATCCTGTTTCACACTGCTTTTTAAGGTACTTTTCCATTATAACCCCTAACGATAATCGCCGTAATGGCAGAAAAAAATCATAAATTATGTAGTAAATATTCTATTTGCATGCGTCGTGTACTGTTTTAAAAAATCTGTTTCCAGAAACAATTAAAAAAACAGAAATATTTTAGATTTACATTTTATTAACTAAATAATTATCACCTATTTCTAAAACCTTTTTAGAAAACAATTGCGTAGTAATCTTGTAGTAGTACATTTTTTTTGGATGAAACAAATTTAAATTTTGCTGTATTTGACCGTTTTTGGACCTTGGTGATTTATGACACAAATCCCTTTTTTAACCAACACCTAACTTTAGCTTCTTTCAGCATTTATCTTGTTTACCATTATCATTTTTCAATCAGTTTTTGCACAAAAAAAAAGAAAAATTCGCCTGGTATATATTAGATTCAAAACAAAACTTTGAGCCAATAAAATCATATCTATATTACATTGTTTTCTCTTCTTCATGAGAAACACGCTATTTCTTTAGGAAATATCATAAGCAGGAATATAATGGAAAACTTTCCTTTTCAAGTTAACTTTATAACAGAAATCTTGCATTAAAGGTTTAAAAAACACAAATAATATCTTTGCATTTTATGTACAGAAATTCCTTTTGTATATTTAGAACCATTTCAAAATAATTTTTACAAAAAAATTAGAAATTTATTTAAATTTAATGATTTGATTCCAATCTACTTTCACTCAAAAAGACAATAAAGATATTTGAAATACTTATAAGGAAAATTTCAAATAAATCAAAGTAATTTTGTCTAACTCTTTAGATTTAGAATTTTTTAGCATGCAACACTAACTGTTGAATTATCTTCTAAAATAAATTTGATTTTACTCAGCGAAATTAGAATGATAATTTTTTCATCTTTTTAATTATATTGGGCTTGCTCTGAAATTTACAATACAAAGAACAATTCATATTAGAGTTTGTCAAACTACTCGTACCTTTCATGCATCTGGTAATACTTTCAAATGGATCCACGGAATAAGAGAGGTTATTATATCAGTAGACTTACTTTATTGATGTGAAAATATCTTTCCATCAGTAAACTAAATAATTATAAAATAATCCATAGAAAAGTATGTTGATATTGTTCGGTATACCGATCTCTCACAGTTTATTTTATTTCTTGAAAACACATATTAAACAAAAATAAATGCTTTATAAACCAATTTTACTTTTTGAAGTATTAAATAACTATTTTGAGTAATTTTTTCATGTCAAATCTTTCAAATACATCTATATCAGTGATTCTCAACTACTATGTTTATACCTTTACGTACCGCCAAATTCTTAAAGTGTGTCTCTAAGTTATAGAAATATATATAGTAAAAATTATGTTTTTAATTATGAGTAAAGAAATAAACATACTGCTATTTTTCATAGTGGATATTAAAATATTTTACATTCAAAATTATTATCAAACTATTTTGCACAGTAAATTGAAGGTAAATAGGGAACTTTTAAATCTATCTTTGTGGGACACCAAATTCCGAAATCCTTAAATGTACCACGACTGAAAAGGTTGAGAATCACTATTCTATACGTACATACACAAATTATTTGTCAAATTTCTAATAATACGCGTATTGCATAATTGTTTTGTTAATAGTAATATTCCTTTATTTTCCTTTTTATTAAAAATTCTTAAAATTACTTTTTTATTGTTAAAACTAATTCAATTTTTTAAAAAAACTCCAGATTTTGTAAAAAAAAAATTGGCATTACAAAATATATTAAATGTTTTATATAAACTATGTTCCAAGTTATCTGAAGTGAAATTATATTTTGATCATGGAAAAATGGTAATTATAAATAATAAAACTACAGTAAAATACCATTGAAAAGAATTTACACACTTAAGGTTTTAAATTTTATGAATTAAAGCATTTCTATTTAATTTCTAACGGAAACCATTTCAATCCCAGCAAAAAAATCATTGAATGTTGAATTTACTAATCAATTCTATATTCAATGAATAGAATATTTTCTTAGTTTTATTTCAAATTTTATAAAACATAGTCATAGAAAATTTTCTTAATTTTATTTCACATCTTATAAAATATCTAAATTGAAAAAATATTTGCAACAAATTCAGAATTTTAAGATTAAAAGTATTTGAATTAAAGTACTATATCTATTTAGATTATTATAAATAAAAAATAGGATTATACATATAATTAAATTATAATTAACATACTTAAATTTTTTTTACTTTAAATGTTTTTTTCACTTAATGTAATAAATAATAAATGTTTTAAATATTTCATCACATTTTCTATTCGTCATCAAGTGTCTGATATCTATACAGAATTTAGTTTTACGTATTCGCAAATTCCAAACTTAAAATACTTTTTATAATGCGAAGTGCGACAAAAATGTGAGATATCTGAATTAATTAACATTGTATTACGCTTATCTTTTTAAAAAAACTCAGTATTTTAAATAATTGTTTTCATTTATTTCCCATCATAAGTACTACAGTTAAAATACTAGCCTGTTGTTATTTCACTTATTACCCTTTACATTCTATACATTATATTACAATCAATACGGAAAATTGAGAATTGTATATTCTCTCTCATTATATATACTGAAAATCACATTGTTTAAAATCCACGCCATCCCTGCATATTCGACTCATAACTTTACTTCTCGTGTCATTTTTCAAGAAGTGTATTTTTAAAAAATGATATAACACTATCTGCGATTCAGTTGAATATTTCATAGTCATTATATAATTTTAGATAATTTACAGTATTTCAGAAGGAAATAGAGATTTAGATTTGAGAGATCAAATTTATAGTTTCATTATCACCGAATGGAATCCTTATACAATCACGATAATTTCCAAAAAATATGAAAATTTAAAAAATCTATCGAGTAGAAATGTCTGAAAACCTCATTGTCATTTTATCTTAATTGAAATGATTTTTATACATTTTTTGTGTGTGAATTATCAAAATATTAAAAGGTATTTATAGATAATTTAAGCATTAATAAAGGAACTGAAAATTTCATAAATTTTATGAAACTATTCCACATTGAATTAAAAACCATGTAAATTAGAATTTAACTGTCGAAATGCAGTTGCCACATTTCGACTAACAGGACATGACTGCACAGCCTCTTATTTGAAGCGATTGGGTACCGAGCCGAATGGTTAGCGTTCTTGCCTTCGGTTCAACAGTTCATGGGTTGGAATCCCACCTTGGGCATGGATGTTTGTAGAGGTTCGGAATCCACTTTAAACCGTAGGTCCCGATCTAATTAGCCCTCGTGTGCAAAAATAATGACCGCGTTGAGCGTCAAACAAAACAAACTATAATTTGGTTTATTTATAATATAAATATTTTACTATTTTCTTTAATTTTTTTTAAAATATTAAATTGTTCTTTTTTCCCCAATTTTGTTTTGTTAATTTATTATCTAATACATTTTTGTTAATTTATAGTTATATTTCCATAATGTCTCATGTTCATAGAGCTGTTAAGAAATTTGAACAAATTTATTGAGATCTTTTCGGGAATTAATTGGGATGAGTACCCAATTCCGGATAAGGTGCAATTATTTTATTTAAATTCTATTGCTTATAGATGTATTTTTTTATTGTATTCGTGTTTCACTTTTATTCACTTAAAAAGTGTATATATTTAAAAGAAATATCTCTTTCAAGTCTTTTTTAAATTTAAAAATGTATATATTTGAATAAATAGTGTTTGCATGCTTTTTTTAAATTTTATAAAGCGTATATATTAGGAAAATATTTTTTGCATGCTTCTTTTTGGTAAAATTTGATAATCATTTTTTTTTTTGAAATGTGACACTGGTGACAACGAACAAAATGTTGAAATAAATATACCAATCGGCATATCAGCTTAAGTAAGTCACTTATTTATATTTATTTCCATTTTTAAATTTCCTAAAATGCTTATTTTTTGATCGAACTTCGGGAAATTTCCCGTGTTAATAAACGCGCGCTTAGCTTGCCGACGAAAAAAATTTTTTCCGAAAGCTATCTCATAGGTATGCTTGCCAGACTTGCTGGATTTACATAAAATATCGGTGTCCTGTCCTGTTTACTTCTTGGTAAAAATTAAATACGATTTTACAGATGATCAAAAATCTGTAGAAATAATCAACTGTGAAAGACTAATTAGAATAATTTGTCATTTATTTCTGTATTGTATGAAAATTGAAAACCACAGAATAACGATCTGATGTAATAAGTAATATTGTCATTGTACCGTCTTGCCAAACGTAGCCATGCGCGAATTTGTGCTTGAATTCAAACTGGGAACAGTCAATAAGTGACTACCGAAGATATAATTGTTTTAAAAGAAAAAAAATGGCTCAAGGATAATCACATAGCAGTTCCCAATATGTTTAGGAATGTTGAGTACGCCTTACGCTAACGTTGGACTTCAGCAACAGTAGAGAGATTCTCTTTCATGAACTACGCATTAACTGATGACAAAAGTTTGAAGAATGAAATCTAAGATTAACGGTCTTGGGTGGATTCAAGACTAAAATCAAAAGGAATTTCTATATAAGTTCTGGCTCATAATAAATACATGTAAATTTTGTTTAAACTTTTATTCTTACTAAAGTAATCCATAAATTAAAAGTGTCGGAAATAAAATATATTAATCACACATTAATTATATATTCGTATCTGCGACATTGTGGAAGGGGAATATTCTGGTTGAACACTTCAGAAATCTCGCAAGTCTAGCCATATTTATGAAATGGTTTTCAAAACAATTCAGACACTTGGCAATTTGTGAAATACAAGGTTAAAATTTATATAATTTTACTTTAATTCAGCAAGTTAACGAATTCATTTTAAAATTAATATCTTTTTGTGTTTAACTCTAAAACTACTACATTTAATCAACTTTATTGAATAATTTCTACGCATATTCCTGGTTTGAATTTAAAAGAATAATTTTAATTCATTTATTAAGAAGATAAAATTGTAAAATAGTTTGAGTTTAGATAAAATAGTTTTGAGTAATCACATACTTTTTAATGAATATATATTTTAAAAGATAAAATTAATTAATATGGTAAAAAAAGTTTCATTTCTTTAAAATTACATTTAAAAGAAAGGTAGAGTTGCCAAATACAGTTTTTACCAACTCAGCAATTTTAACTAACAATCTTCTCGAAAACGAATACAAAATGCTAATAAAGTTCGATAGATACTGTTATTAAATTAAATTTTAATATTTAGGAATACTTAACATTAATCTAGTAAAAATTTGTACTTACCAAAGGTATTTACTAAAATGATGATATAAATTAGTCAATTAAATTTTTCGTTTTAAACGAAAAGTCAAAGAGCTAGAAAATAGAAACGTTTGCAATAGCAACAATCAAGGTTATAACTTGAAATTCAGAAGCAATGACCAAACTTTTCTCACTCGATTATTGTTTGACCAATAAGGATGGTCGATTTTCTATTAACCAATTAGAATGGACTTCAGCATATTCAACCCTAGAGATAGAAGCAGATGTTTTTTTTTTACCATTTTTGTCGACACAGCACTTGAAATTGTTTTTCAGCTGCTCCTCTGTCTGGAGCCAATATTTCAAAACAATCTTTTGCAAATTCCCAAGGGAGAATAGTAAAATGGCGCTTGTTTACAGATTCAAAAGTCATTTGAAGGGTTACTCATTGAACTTTGTTCCTCTGAAGCGTAATGTCTGATCAAGCCTCTCTGGTGGTCTTTTTCACAGGAAGCAAGCGAGAAATTGAATGTTAATTATGCTGATGAAGGTTGTCTTTTTCAACAGATGAAAATCGATGTGAAATCCGTTGAAATACGCTAATAATAACTAGAAATGCGAAAGAAAGTATATCACAATTAATGCAAAGAAAGTCGTGGTAATAGTTTCATGGAATTAAGAATAAGCAAACAAAATTTGCTATTTCTAGAGAAAAAATTCTGGAGGCTCGCCAAAAATCAAGATCACATATCCCTAACGACATGTATGGACCATATTTTTTAAATTTATTTTTGAATTTCATGTACATATGAGGAAAATATTTATGTTTCTTTTCTTACTGTTCGTTAAAAAAAATTTTAATACCAAATGTGCTTATTTTCTTTTAATTTATATCAATTGAAAAAAATGTGAAACAGAAAGAATTGTGGGAAACGGTTGACAGAAAATAAAACTAAACTTTGATGAGAAAATTTCGAGGTTTATTTTTCTTAAAATGCTGGTAAAATTCTTCAATGTAGAAACGGTTTGTTTTGCATTTTCTAATACCGACATTTTCCTTAAGTAAAAGTTTTTTACTGAAAGGTAATAGTTTGCAAATTTGTTACAGATCAGCATAGCTTTGGTTGGCTGAGATAATTAAGTAATTATTTTGGTTTTGTTTATCTTCTTACAACTACCTTTTACTCCCTAGTATACATTCGACCAGGATTTACGATAACAAAAGGATATTTCTGAGAAATTGAACAAACACACAATGAACGATGATGTTCGGCTAATTACTTTATTGACTATGAAACAGTCTCGCGTTGAACTAATTATCTGGACATCATCATATTTAAAACTAACATTCTTGACTGTTATATAGCATCACAAAATAAATAAATCTAAATATTCCTGGTGCTGTCCATTTCGACCAAAAATTTAATTTTGCTAAAATAAACATGAAAACTAAAAATAACATGTTGTCGCTTTATGTTTTTCTTTAATAAGGAATATACTCTTTCTTGTTTTGAGCTCAGCCGACCGATGGCCGAGTGGTTAGTGTTCTTGACTCCTTTCATCGTGCTTATTTTTATCATCGTCGAGCTGTGGGTCCCGGGTTCGAATCCTAGTTCGGGCATGGATGTTTCTTTCCTTCTCTGTTCTCTCTGTGTTTCTCTGTCCTTTCTTCTGCGATGTGGTTTGAATGTGGCCCACCCTATAAACGGGTTTGTGGTGGTATGGCGCGGGTAACGCTACTCGCCTCCATGACTTGGTTCACAGCTGCCCGATAAATGAGTAGCAGTTTGTGGCATAGGGTTCGTTACCCAAGTGTGCCCGCCATTGGAAGAAAATTGTTTTGAGTTCATCTTAGCCCCAATTTGATATAAAATGAACTTAATTATGTTCTCTCTTACTCTTATGATTGGGATGGGCAAACTACAGTCTATCTTTATTCGTCCCGCGGATAAAGATTTAATTTGCTGGTATACAGCAAATTGAAAGAAATATATATTTATATACCTCTCTTTTTCTACTTTGTTTAATTATTATTTTTTCTTTATTTTTTTCAAAGGCTTGATGATCATTTTACTTTTTCTATTTTTGTTCTACAAAACATAAATCGATGCAAATAGCAAGGATAGATAGTTTTTCATCGGTAATGTGTTAAAAGCAGGAATTCTTAGTTATAGCCCCACATTAAGGTCAAAAAGTGTTAACGCTTTCTCGGGGAACAGAAATATGTATGGGATATATCAAAATCTACAATGCAGAGATGAATATGATCTCAATTACTGCGCATTTTTAACAACAGCCAGAGGCTTTTTCTTTTGGAGTGACTTTTATTGTTGTTGTTGTTACTAATGACACTTGGACAAACCATGATCGCTATGCCTTGGCTTTGCGAATTTAAGTCAATTGGGAGCGTCTTTCGTTTAAATCAGGGCACTATGAAGGTGAAAGTACGACTTTGCTCTACACACATGCCATAGGTACAGGGTAGGCAACCATTCACACCTCATTCATACAAGGAAAGGACAAATACAGGATATATATAGAGAGAAAGTACATCCATGCCCGAACCGGGATTCGAACCCAGGACCTCCTTATCCGCAGTCAGTCGCGCTGACCACTAGACAAGTTGGGCGGCGACGTGACTTCTATTATTTTTGATTGCATATATAGGTAAATTTCGGACAAATTAACATCATTGTGAATAATGGTGAAATTATTAAAAGTACAGAATAGCTAGTGTTGTTTTGGTTATTCGTAAAATAGTTCAATCCCAAAATAGCTACTGAAAACCTAAAGTCGATTCAAAGTGCCTTTCTTTTAATGATGAATGGACCTGGAAATATTTTTTAGAGTTGTAAAAGGTAAACCAGGTTGTCTCACCTGCAAAGAAGCTGTAGCAGTCTTCAAAGAATATAACATTTCCCATTATTTCTCATCTAAGCATAAGAATTGAAATTATAAAGCAAGTCTGAATATGAAAAAAAAAATGCCAAAAAATCATTGTATACCAGGCTGACAAAATTTCTTCGAGAAGGTAAATAGTGCCCAAGAAACAGTTACACATGCAAGTTAACTTTCAGCATACAATATTGCTAAAAATAATAAAGCTCTCCGTGGTAGAGAGTTCGTTACACAATTCATACTCCAAGCTTATGTCCAGTATTTTGAAACTGTAACTTATTTCGAAAAACAGGAACTTCTAGAAATGAAGCCATCCATAAACATTTGACCCCAATTAGAGTCAAAGGTTAAACAGTTGAAGTTTTGCTCTATAGCTATATGTAAAACCACGAATATAAATGATGTTGCTAAATAAATATTATTTATAATAAGTGTTGCCGACCAACTTGTCTAGTGGTCAGCATGCCTGACTGCGGTCCTGGGTTCGAATCCAGGTTCGGGCATGGATGTACTTTTTCTCTCTATCTATCCTGCCTTTGTCCTTTCCTTGTATGAAAGAGGTGTGAATGGTTGCCTACCCTATAAACGGATCCCTATGGCATGTGTGTACTGAGGAAGTCGGACTCCACACCAAAACAGGGTTTAGTTGGAAAAGTGGAGCAACGCACATCATGTTGCCAGCCTAGCTGGCACACGACAATGAATGAATGAAGAGCAAATACCCTGAGAACTGAAATATCCATGAGAAACAGTGTTCTGCGGAGGGCGAAATGCCAGAAGACAGAATGGCTCTCCAACTTTGCATTTTTCACAAATCTGCTTTGTCACAGGAGCAACTTGAATGCCAAGAAGCAAGGGAAAAATCAATTTAACGATGACATCTGATTAAATCTCAAAGCTTTAAAAGTAAAACTTGAAAACAAGCAAACAGTAAAAGTACTGCAAGTAAAATTTAATCTGTTTGCTGGGAAATTAGTTAAGAATGATTTGTCTTATATCCTGAGATAAAATTCAATGTTGTTGCTGTCTTGTGCCAGCCAGGCTGACAATATAGGGCGCGCTGCTCCATTTTTCCAACTGAACCTTATTTTGGTGTGGAGTCCGACTTCCTCGGTACACACATGGCATAGGGACCCGTTTATAGGGTAGGCAACCATTCATACAAAGAAAGGACAAAGACAGGATAGACAGAGAGAGAAAATACATCAATGCCCGAACTGGGATGCGAACCCAGGACCTCCCTATCCGCAATCAGGCACTCTGACCAGTACACAGGGTAGGCGGCATTAAATTCAATACCCTCAGTAAATGAAGAAAATCTTTAAGAATATGAAGATAACTCGAAAAAACTGCATTTTGAGTTCGAAATATATTTTAAGATTTCAGTGCCTTTCAAATAAATTTGGATATTTTTATCATGTCTTGCAACGCAAACTATGAAGCAGAGAGTTCAGATTTGCTGCTAAAATTGATTGAGTTTTAACCTAAAAATCACCACAAACAGTTGTTTCTAAATATACTGAAGTTAGAGTTTTACAAATCATTATCGAAAGTATAAGTTTCCCCATTTTAATATTTCTAGTCCAAAAAAATCAATGATGCCGACCGATGGCTGAGTGGTTTGCGTTCCTGACTCCTAGACCAGTGTTTCTCACTTGAATTTACTCCAAGGACCGGTAATATATTTCGGCACGTTCGCGCGGACCGGTAATATTAATAATTTGACCCAATGCACAATTTTTCACAAAGATAAATCATGAAGACATGCATAATTTTTAAAGCATTTTGTTTGTTATAATTTACATTTGTATATTCAACTTACTTATATAATATTGCATCGAGAATAAAAGCACCAAAACTTAATTAAAACTCCAAGAAAATTCCAACGTGAATGATATATTTATTTTTTTAATTAATATATTAGCCAAAACAACAATGAGTCGAAATGTGAACAACGTAAGTAGATACCAAATAAGCAAAAAATAATTTACCAAAATAAAGGATATATCAAAACTAAAATTAATGAGATTGCTGCTGGTCTATAATTATAATAGACTGGCAACGCTGGTGGTACGGCAATTTATGAAACGCGTTTAGGTACATAGTTGCCAGTTTGTTGTATCTTTCATCAAAGATTACATTATTTTTTAAACTAGTAAACTATTATTATTGTAATGTAGGTACTGTATCGGTGGTCGGCCTATAAAAGCTGGATATTTCGTGGACCGGTAAATATTTCTTGCGGACCGGTACCGGTCCGCGGACCGGCGATTGAGAAACACTGTCCTAGACTGTCCCGGGTTTGAATTCGGGCATTTTGAACCTTAACGGTTCCGAAATATAAATGTTGTATTCATAGTCCTTTTTTTGTAAATAACTGTAAATAGCGTTTAGTATACTATACTTAAAATGCAAATTCGTTTTATTATTTGTGTATTAAACTACTCCACATGGGGGCCCTGGCCGATTATTTTTTTATTTCAAATATATTCTGAAGCGATTTATCATTCCCGCTGAAATTCTTCTACCGCCGCCGAGTCTCCGACAAGTTGAAGATGACCTGTTTTTGTTTCGATTTATGTATTTTCCAAGTGCTTTGGATTTCTAGTTTGAAGAAGGGTGAGTCACTCATATTTTCAAGATGCTTTTAAGTGATATAACTAAATCGCACCTGCACTGAAGACTGAAAGAAGAGAAAAAAATCAAACTTCTTCACAAGCTGTTATTTGGCGAAGAAGGTGATAGATTAAATCTTATTCTAATACGAGAAACTTTCATGGTTTTGATTTCAATAAAGATAATGCAAATTTTAAGTCTAAATTAGTTGATACTATAGCAACTTTCTCTTAAATCGAACTGATTTCGATTGCTAATATTTTGAAAATCGATATTAATGGAACACTAATTGAATTGGCAGAAAGAAATTTATTCCTCACTGATTTGGTGTCTTTTTAAGAAAATGTAAACAATTGTGAAATAGCTGATAATGAAACTGAAGCGATTCCAATTGAAGCGTTTGCTATATCATTTAATATATCAGATGTTCAAAAATTTATTTTTGCACAAAAAGCATTAATTGGAATTGCGCTGTTATTTATTAAAAGCGAAAGCAATATTCATTGTTACTCTGAATTGAAAATTGCCTTAATTTCGAAATTTGGTGAACAAATTAATTCAGCAAAAATTCATGACATATTAAATAGTCGAAAAATTAAAGATAAATAATCAATATTTGAATATTTTTTAATTATGAGAGAAATTGCTAGTCGAGCTCAACTCGATGATATGGCTCTAATTCATTGTTATTCAAGGCATTAATGATTCTCCCCAGAATAAAGCAATCTTGTATGGTTCCACTAATTTAGTAGAATTTAAAACAAAATTAAAATTTTATGAAGAAATTCAAAAAAGTTGTCAAAAAGTGAAAACTAAAATTCCTGTGGTTAAAAATTAGCAATTCGGAAATGACTGAAAAGGACATTGATTTACTCAAATTTCACAGTTTAGAGCTAACAAAACTAACAGACTTGCTTGCCAACTATCATAAGCAAAAAGAAATGCAACCGTTTCACGATAAACCGCTAATAAGCGTTAAAGCTCCGCCCCCTTTCTCTGTGACCACACAAAACAGATTTGAAGCTCTTAATGACAGCGAGGATGTTGACCTCGTCTCTGACCAGGAAGACTTTCCAATACTACCAACCACAAAGAATACCAAGGTTAAAACTACCTCCACTGAAAGGAAAATTGAAGAAAATATTAATATACCTAACAAAAAAGTTAATGAAAAAACTGAATAAAAAAATTTCATCTGAATTTTCAATTTCAAACTGAATCAAAGGATTTCAGCCAGCCAAAAGAAATAACAGAATTCCTCCTATCATCGTAAAGGACAAAAATATCAATTGGAAACAAATTCAAGAATTTTTTAAAAATAATAACATTACCGGCTACTTTGGCAAATTAAGTGGAACTGAAATACTAAAAATTAAAGTTGAAAGTGCTGAAAATCATAGGAAAATAACTAAACTGCTAGATGATGCCAATACCTCCTATCACACATTAATATTGCCTAAGGATAAAAACCTTAAAATAGTCAGAGATTTACCACCTATTTACACGCCTGAAGAAATTTCAAAAGAACTCATCCTAGAAGGTTTTAATATCATTAATATAACTCAAATGTCCAAAAAAGTTGATGGAGTTAAAATTAATTTGCCTCTATTTATTGTCACTCTACCAAAAAATGACAAATCTAGAGAAATCTATAATATCTCACATCTTTTTAACCTGGTGGTCAAAATTGAATCTTACAAAGGCCGTAAAGGAGTAACACAGTGCTTCAGATGTCAAGGGTTCTACCACGCCCAAACTTCCTGCCATCACGCAGTTAAATGTGTGAAATGTGCTGGTAATCATCACCACTCTGAATGCAAAAAGACATGTCCACTCCAGCTAAATGTGCAAACTGTGGAGAAGCTCATATCGTACTGACAGGACACATCATGCTGGTGGAGGAACCGCAATTATTATCAAAAGATCTTTTAATTCTACACTGTATAGTAGCAAAATAGGAGATGGTTTTGAAGAAACTTCAGCTATTATCAACCTGGAAAATAATCTAAAATTCAAAATTACTAGCTATTACAACAGATCTAAGCATAATTTACAAGACCAAGAAATTATGAATATCCTACCTGCAAATATTCCTACAATTGCTGGAAGTGACTTTAACTGCAAGAAAATCCCCTGGGGATGAAACACTACTAATAAAAATGGAACTAAATTATTAGAAATAGCACAAAATTATAATTTAAAAATAAATGCTCCAATCGAACCTACGCACTTCCACTATACACACCAAGGAGACATCTTGGACATTTTTCTTACAAATACCAGCTACCCACTATCAGCACAGACTATCTATGATCTTTCTTCTGATCACTTTCCAGTTCTTGAATGCCTGGGAATAAAGAAAAATATTACAAATAGATTTTCATTCAGAACCAACTGGCAACTCTATTATAATATTCTTCAAGATCAAATTATCAAAGAAAATCAATCATTAATCAACAATAATCAACCCAATAGTAATAATAATCAAGAAATTAAAAATAAAATAAATAATGATATAAACATATTCAATGAAAATATCAATCATGCAAAAGAAATAGCAACCCATAAAATTAAACACCACGAAAATTACTTAAAATTACCAAATAGCATAAGAGAAATCATAAAAGAAAGAAAACGCATCAGGAAACAATTTCATAAAACCTTGAACCCACGATTCAAAACTGCAGTCAACAAACTTAATAAGAAAATTAAAAAACTCTGCACAGACTATAGGACTAAACACAATGGCAAGATAAAATAGAAAGTCTTAGCACAGAAAACAACTCTATATGGAAATTTGCAAAACAATTAAGAAGAAAAACAACAACTAATCATTGCATTAATGGCCAAAATGGACCAGTTTATACAAACTATGAAAAACTGAACATCTTTGCAAATACCATATTTCTACAATTTCAACCAAACAAAGTCACAGATGAGTCCTTCACCAATGGTATTAATTCATTTATTCATAACTATATGCAAGCTAATATGTCCTCATAATACCATTACACCAACGAATGATGATGAAATAATTAAAATTATTAAAAATCTAAAGACCAAAAAAGCCCCAGGAGAAGATAATATTACCAACAATATGATCAAATATTTACCATTGGACTTTATTCGCAAACTCTTTAATATTTATAATAACTGCCTTAAAATATCATATTTTTCTACAATCTGGAAAACTGCAACCATAATGCTTTTCCCAAAACCTGGAAAAGATCCCAGAATACCTGAAAACTACAGACCTATCAGCTTGCTTCCAGTTTTAGGAAAAATATTTGAAAAAATAATTTATAATAGAATTAAAAAAATATTATCTTCACCAAATTCCGAAACAACAATATGGCTTCAGAAACAACTTATCAACTGTTAAACAACTCACAAGAATTACTGAGATTATACGTCAAAATATTTATCGCAATGTGTATACAGCTATGGTCATGCTCGACGTAGCAAAAGCTTTCGATAGAGTATGGCACGAGAAGGCCTACTATACAAACTCATAAAACTCAACATAAACACTGATATAATTTTACTCATCACCTCATACCTAACTCATCGCTTCTTCCATATTAAATACAATAATGAAAACTTTATTACTCTGAACATCAAAGCTGGAGTCCCCCAAGGTAGCATCCTGGGCCCAATCTTATACCTATTTTTCACCCATGACTTTCCCGGTTTGGACAATAACTCAATTCAAATTGCTTTCTACGCAGATATAGCTGTTATAGCTGATTCTATGAGGCCGAATAATGCTATTCATAAACTTCACAATGTGTTAATTAACATCGATAACTGGTGCAGTAGATGGAGAATAAATATAAATGCTGATAAATCCCAACTTAAAGTATTTAATAGAAAAAAGAGAAATAAAATAAAATTACTTCAACATAATAAACTCTATCTATTCGATAAAATCATTCCGGAAGTGAAAATCACTAAATATCTTGGATTAACATTTACTACTCAACTTCATGGACTGCACATATCAATAACGTTATTAAAAAAGCCACTCAAGCTTATGGATGCTATTCAACTTAATTGGTAAAAACTCAAATTTAACACTAAAACTCAAGAGACTGCTCTACCTTACAATGTTAAGACCCATCATCACCTATGCTTCACCTGTGTGGAATACTATTACGCCAAGAGACAAACACAAACTTAGAGTGTTTCAACATAAAATGCTTAGAAAAATTACGAAGTCGCCCTACTCTATTCGCGCAATGAAATCATTTCAAAAGATCTGAAAATTATTGATATTCTAGAGCATATTGCTAATCTAAATAAAAAATTCTACGATAAAGGAATTAACTGCACAGATGGTGCCTTTAATCAAGTTTTTCGCTATGAGTATCTCATAGAAGACTGTAAATATTGGCCAATCGCCAGACATTATTTAAAGGAATATATTTAATATGATTTTTATATATAGAGTGTATAGCCTTACTTAACCTTATATTACTCTACATTTATTCAGGATTATTTCTTATTTTTTCTATTTTCACTGTATATAAAAATTTTATTTCAACTTTATTATTTCCTCTATTCTCAAGTAGAATAAAAATTTTCAACTCATTGCTCTGTCCCTCAGCTCTCTGCTGATTGGCTCTCACCGCCAAGACTCGATTCTTCACGCTTCAAGTCTCGCGTTCCCTGTCAGTACCACGATGTCTTCCTTCGAGCACTTATCATAGAGCCGAGCTGGCAACCGAATGGTTAGCGCTCTTGCCTTCGTGGTTCAACAGTTCGTTGGTTCGAATCCCACCTTGGGCATGGATGTTTGTAGTGGCTCGGAATCCACTTTTAACCGAAAGTCCCGGTCTAATTAGCCCTCGTGTGCAAAAAATGACCGTTGAGCGACATACAAACAAACTTATCACAGATGAAGAAGTAAAGGCCGACACTTCGTAAACGAAAAGAGATACAAAATGTCTTTTATAGTTGCATTCGGAAATGTTAACACTCATATCCAATGCGCAGAACTAAAATTTCATTAAAAAACAAATCCTAATTACGGTGTGGACATGAAATTATGTGCATATTTTTTTCTGCAGTACTATAATTCGTAACTATGAATCCATAATTTACGCTAAATATTAAGCAGATATTGACTAAAATGCAATAATTTTTCAAGATTGTAATGCTGAGCAACGGTATTTAGTTTGGAAATGTATATTTTTAGAATTTTAATCTGAATCCTACCAATAAGATCTATATACTGGATTCTTAAAATCATTAATATTTTCATAGTATAAGATTTAAAAGGTGTTTTAATATATAGAATACCTTTTATCATGGTACAACAATGATGAAGAACACATTTAGTTACCCAAGCAGTTCTCAAATGCTTAGCGAAATAACCGTTGAGCAACAAACACACTAATTACACAACAAAAATCATTTTCGATTTTACATTTGTAAAAAATCCATCTCAAGAAAAATTAACTCTTATCGGTTTCATACATTCAAGTATTTTCGATATTTTCGGTTTTATATAATATAATCTCAGCATTTTTTCGCAAAGAAGTGAAGTTATAACTACAGAATCTCTAGAACAAAAACGGCAAACTTCATCTTCGTTTTGTTCCATTTCGTGACATAAGCTCGTGTAAATAGGGGGGGGGGTTAAATAGAATTCGTACGAATATTTTCTTGAGACACTTTTTGCGAATGCTTTTCACGGAGTAAATACACTTTAATAGATAGACATTCAATGATTTTCAAGAACAAAATCATTTACCAAGCACTTTTCATATGAAATCATGAATTACTTGGTAGTTTGTTTGTCGCTCAATAGTCATTTTTTTGTACACAAGCACTATTTAGACCTGCACCTACAAATTAGACTGGATACCAAATCAATACAGCGCAGAATAGAGAATCGAGTCCACGTACGCTCAGCTTGTAGCCAAACGGTTAGCTCTCTTGCCTTCGGTTCAACAGTTCGTGGGTTAGAATCCCATCTCGGATATGGATATTGTAGTGGTTTGGAATACACTTTAAACTGTATGCCCCACTCTAATTAGCCCTTGTTCGTAAGATGACCGTAGAGCAGCACACACAAACGAAATGAATCTACGTACTATTGAACCGAAGACAAGAGCGCTAACCAACCACTCGGCTATCAGATAGGCTCTGTAGAATAAATCACGCCATGCAAAATATTTTGTTTTATTTGTTGTTCATTGGTAATTTTTTACACACAAGGATTAAGTAGGCCGGGATTTACAGTTTAAAATGAATTCCGAAACACTATAAACATTCAAATTAAAACTGGGATTCAAACCTACGAATTGTTGAACTGAACGCTGGAGTCACAAACATTCAGCTATGAAACATCCGGATGAGCATGTTTCCGGGAGTGAAACAGCATATTAATTACGTTATTCATATATTGATAAGATCGAAAATCTCACTGAGATACACTTCGAGTTGTCCTAGAAATAGAACTCTAAGATCTTCCAAACGTTAAAAAAAAATATTTGAAATTTTGAATCGAGTTTTTTCAAATTTGAATTTCACAAATACATAAGATAAAATGGCAGTTCAAGTATCTTATCCTTGTTGTTTTCTTGTACCAGCTCGGCTGTCATTATAGGGTGCGTTGCTCCACTTTGCCAACTGAACCCTATTTAGATGTGGAGTCCGACTTCCTCAGTACACACTTTGCTTAGGAACCCTTTTATAGGATAGGCAACCATTCACAACCCATTCATTCAAGGAAAGGACAAAGACAGGATATATAGAGAGAAAGTACATCCATGCCCGAACAGGGATTCGAACCCAGGTCCTCCCTATCCGCAATCAGGCACTGACTACTAGACAAATTGGGCTGCAAGTACCTTATTAAAATGTGCTTATAGGTTTCGCTCATATTCGCTGATAATAGAGAGAGTGGGTAGAAATCTAAATTTTAGATTAATTTAGATAAATTTTAGATTTAATGTTAGATTTTAAAAAATAGTAAAAGAAGTGTGCACAACATACCGAAACACTTAAGATTCCCGATTCACATTTTTTAACACATGATTTGGTACTTTTCATAATGGCTTTCCTTTCCAATCGAAAGGGTATTTATCAACATGGGAGATCTATCATTTCTATTTTTTTCATGTAAGCATAAAAAAAGCTTAATATCTACTAAAAAATCAATTCAAATCTAATTATAGGAAGAAGAGAAATTTCGTTTATCTTTTATAATGTTTTTCTACACATCATCTTTTAAAGTGTGAGCTGCTTTGAAGACAGAATTATTTTCGATTTGGATGAACCAAATCGAAGCCGAGCTGGCAGCCGAATGGTTAGCCTTCGGTTCAACAATTAGTGGGTTCGAATCCCACCTTGGGCATGGATGTTTGTAGAGGTTCGGAATCCATTTTAAGCCGTAGGTCCCGGTCTAATTAGCATTCGCCATTGAGATCGTTGAGCGACAAACAAACAAGAACCAAATGGAAAACAATTCTTTCTTCAAAGCAGTTCACATCTTATAGATGATGCATTGCAACGTAGATCGAAAAAATACGGGTCTAAATGGATTCCATCATCTATAATGGAAGGAGAGTCGAACTCATGAACTGCTAAATGGAAAGCAAGAGCTCTTTGAAATTGGCTCCAATACAATTTCTCATAATTTAATTTCAATAATTATTTTTTAATAAGGACCAATTTCTAAGAATTTTCCAATCTAGCACTACATAAAATGGAAATGATGGTATTTTTGTAAATGGGTGCGCCACTGTTAGGCAAAACAATCCACGCCTTGTGGACGAATGTTAAGTAACAGTCTGTTGATGTTTCTGATTTTGGTTCTCATTTTACCTACCAAGTGCCGGCCTGTAAAGCAAGCCATTACTTCTTCATATGAGTTAATCCTAACGGAAATTTGTCTTTAATAACGGGGACACTCTCTGTCAATGTCACTCAATGTCTTTAATGACAATCTGGTTCGTGTTAGCTGGAAGTGTCCAGTGATAATCAATCAGCAACCAGTTTTGAGGGAGTATAACTTGTATTAACGAAATGAAATTCAAAAATATTTAAGATTCTCATAAAAATTCTAGATTATATACTAGGAAAATAAAAACTATATACATTATTTGCATATTTACTCAGTTCGTTTATCCATTCTCACCCAGGAAAAAATTAGCTATTGGTCTGTACTTACAGTTTTCTTTCAGATATTTAGTTATTTATTTATTTATTACATTACATATATTCAGACTTGCATGCTTGATTCTTGAGATCCGCTTCTTAGTCTTCGTCGATAATGGGACAAATAGCACAATGACAGATGTATAACCACAGAAGAATAACGAAGATAATACCCAGGGCCACGGTGGGAATCGAACCCACACTCCTACGCTCTCAAGCGATTAGCAGTGATGCCTTTGGCCATTCAGCCACGGAGCGCCCTTCAGATATTTATTGTTGAATATCTTTTTAAAATTTCTTGCTTCACAATTTTTCTTTTTGTCATAAAATTATTTGTTCAATTTTTCAATATGTGTTGTAATAGATCAAGTTTTAAATCTTCGGTTATATTCTTGTTTCTGATGTGGAATTGGGGAATTAGTGATGTATTTTAATAAGTTAAATTGAAAAGTATTCAGTTTCCTTTTCTTTGTTTTATTGATAGGATTCCATACTGGCAAAGAATATGTCATAATGGGTCTAATCATTGAAATACAGGGTGGCAATGATTAGATGCAGACGGATGGATATCAAAAGTCAATAAAACACAAAATATTAAAAAACAACAATGTTTTTAATTTTGTTCATGTATACTGACAAGGGAAATTAGAGTTTAGACAGTTTTGAATAAAATATCGCCCAAATGGCGGCCCTCACACTCCACACATTGCCTAAGCCTTTTCCTGAAATTTTCATGGACTCTTTCCAGCATTTCTACAGCAACCTTTTGGATGCTGGCCTGAATGTTACCTATAAGGGCTTCCAAGGTCCGAGGACGGTCGTTGTAGACGAGGGATTTTAGGTAGCCCCACAAGAAAAAATCACAGGGGGCCAAATCTGGAGACCGCGCTGGCCAGTGCAAATCGCCTCGCTTGGAGATGAGGCTCTCAGGGAATCGGTCACGCAAAACATCCATACAAACTCTTCCAGTATGGGCCGTGGCCCCATCCTGCTGAAACCAGATGTCATCCAGGTTCATCTGCTCCAGTTCAGGCAAGAAAAATGTCTGCATCATATTGAGATAATGTACAGAAGTCACAATTGCCACTCGATCATTTTCTTCAAAAAAGTAGGGCTCGATGATCCCCACCCTCGACAAAGTACACCAAACTGCGACTCTGTAAGAGAGTAGGGGCCTATGTTGGTGCTCCCTAAGGTTTGTCCCACTCCAGTAGCGCATGTTCTGTTTATTTACACAACCGCTGAGGTGAAAATGTGCCTCGTCAGAGAAGAAAACAGCAGAGTCTGGAGGCAACGCAGCAAGCATGTTTTCGCTACTGCGTTGACGTTCTTCATAATCCAGTGGTTTTAACTTTTGAGCTACAACCATCTTATAGGGGTGTAAATGGAGTTGTTCTTTGACGATTCTTTGAAGGGAACGTCTTGAAATTCCAAGGGCGCCAGCGTGTTTACGAAGGGAACGCCTGGGAGACTGCTCAACTGCAGCTCGAACTCTCTGGATGTTTTTCGGGGTTGAGACAGTTCTCCTAGGGCCCTTCCTTATCGAGGACACATTTCCTGTGTCCCTAAAGTCTTCGCAAGCCCACGCAAGAATTCGGTTCCGATTGGGAACTCGACCGCGAGGGGCGATGCGGAATTCCGAACGGAAAGCGCGCTGCACGCGGACAATCGAACGGCCATTTGAAAAATATGCTTCCACGCAAAACACACGCTGCACTACTGACCATTCCATCTTGTGAACTGAACTTGATATGGAGACAAATTTCCGATCTTGCTCTTTCGAACCACAACTCCTTCGAGCAGCGCCAAGCCATTAGGAAGCGAGCAATGGCCTTTTCAAATCCATCCGCCTGCCGCACGCCACCCTGTATAAAGCAGGCTTTTCAGTTTGAATGATAAATTCGAAATTCCTCCCATAGTAAATTTTAGGCAGCCATTTGCTTGTGTTTGGATTTAGTAATTACATAACTTATGTTTGCTCCATGTTAGATTGCTATTTAATGTAAGTTCATTTTCGGAATTTCTTTGCAGCATAAAATTAGTTTATTATTGTTTTTATATTTTATTTTGTTTTTAAAAATTACTAATTGTGACTTTTCCGCATTAATATAAATTCGCCAACTGTTACACCAGCTTTCAATTTCGTATACTGCTAATTGTATTTTGTGTATGGGGCATTATTGGGATTATTATATTCTGCTATTATTGCAGCATCATCTGCATTAAAGTCTATATTCATGACATCGTCGTTTGTTTTGGGGATGTCGGATGTGCAAATAAGGTATAGAATTGGCCCTAGGATGCTTCCTTGGGGAGCGCATGGTTTCACGTCACTCATGTTTCTTTGTAGGGCAACAAGTTGAAGTATCTTTTATTTAAGTATGACGTTAATAATAAAAAGCAGTCTGCCCTGTTTAGTGATCAGAGTGCCTGACTACGGATAGGAAGGTCCTGGGTTCGAATCCCGGTTCGGGTATGGATGTATTTTCTCTCTATATATCCTTTGTCCTTTCTTTGTATGAATGTGGAGTGAATGGTTTCCTACCCTATAAATGAGTACCTATGGCATGTGTGTACTGAGGAAGTCGGACTCCACACCAAAATAGGGTTCAGATGAAAAAGTAGAGCAGCGCACCCTATACTGCCAGCCTAGCTGGCACACGACAACAACAACAAAGAATAATAAAAATAATTTCCTTATTGAATTGCAGATTTGTGTCTAAGTCCTTTATGCCCCACGCGGTCAAAGGTCTTTGAAATGTCTAACGTTAGCATTGCTGTGCATAAATTTCTGTGAATGCTGTTTCTAGTAATTTCGGTATTTCTAACTAATTGTTTAACTGTTGATAGCTCTTTTTTTATATCCATACTGTTTAGAAGGTATATTATGAAGATATTGTTTTTTATTTTATTATATTTATTCTAACTTTAAAAATCTTTCCAAAAGTTGGCAGTAAACTTGAAGGTCGATAATTTTCCGGCTTTCTTGGATTTTTATTAGGTTTTGTGGATATATATATATACATATATATATATATATATATATATATATATATATATATATATATATATATATATATATATATATATATATATATAT
This sequence comes from Latrodectus hesperus, assembly GCA_037975125.1. Taxonomy (NCBI): domain Eukaryota; kingdom Metazoa; phylum Arthropoda; class Arachnida; order Araneae; family Theridiidae; genus Latrodectus; species Latrodectus hesperus. The sequence continues at coordinate 64,611 of JAJQOW010000135.1, forward strand.
TGTTATGAAACAAACTAATGACTCTAAATTTTGAAAACAAACACATTTAATTAACAAAGCACTAAAATTACAAAGGAGTCATATCTGGGTTCGCTAACATCTCTCTCACGCCTGCATAGCGTACAAAAAAATAAGTATCAACATTACGAAGAAAAAAAACGCAGCTTCGTCATACTGTTCCTGACACCCACCGTCTCCCTACTCACCCTCCCCATCAGAGGCTCTTCAAATCTCAAGTGCTGACGATGAGACATTACAGACTAAATTATTGCTTCCTTCCCCGGAGTTTTTTTCTTTCTTTTTTTTCATTCTACGGAAATCAACCTGCAATAAAAAAAAGAAAAAACACACACACAGACAACAAAAAGCAAAATTTAGTATTACAGATAGCCCTGATGAATCAGACTCTGGCTGATGCACGAGAATATATGGAATTATAATTAAATATAAAATAAAAATATATAAAAAGAGCACAAAATAATTAGGTAGCACAACAGAATTTGCAACACTAGCTAAATTTACAAATAGGCACATCATTATTATAAAAAAAATTTTTTTCAAGAAATTATGTACGCATAAAACAACAATTGAAATTTGTATTAAAAGAAAACATTTTAATTTAATATTTATGTTTGGTTATTCAGCTTTCTACTGAGACTATTGGCATTCTGATGTAATTTGCCCTTTCTGTGAACAATATCAAAATTTAGGCTTTGCAGTACTAAAGCCCTTTCCTTTTCTATAGTGCTATAATTTTTCTCAGACTTTAAAAATTTTTTACTCAGAAACAGGATAGGGTGTTCATTTTCATCCCTCTGAGATAAAACTACACCTATTCCTAAGTTTGAGGCATCACATTGAATAATAAATTATTTTGAAAGTCTGGACTGTAAAGTACAACCTTCTTAATTAAAGTGTTCTTTAATTCTATGAATGCTTTTTCGCAGTTATTATTCCATATTACAGTTCCCCTCATGGACTTCCCTTTTAGCAGGTCGGTTAAAGGCGCAGCAACTACCGAAAATTCTGGTATATACTTGCGATAGTACCCAACAAGTCTAGGAAAGCACGTACTTCGGTTTTGCTTGAGGGACGTTCGAAATCGGTAATGGCTTTCACTTTAATATCAACTGGTGTTCTTTGACCTTGCCCTACAAAGTGTTCAAATACACAGTAGAAGAACGTATATCTGGTACTGGGATGGCATCTGGATACTTGGATGACATGCAAATGGCTGTTATAATATACCGGTTACCACATGCATCAACGTTAATTCTTGTAAAAATTTCCGGAATTACTGGAACCAGTTTCAAAGGAGTCTTTTTCTTATCTCGAGGCTTTCCTACTCATTGACATTTGTCACAAGTTTTAACAAAATTTTCCAATTCTTTAAAGCAGTTAGGCCAGTAGAAAGTTTTAGTTCTTTTGTTTTAGTTATACCTAAATGAGTTGCAGTTATCTCATGGCAGATCCCTTTTAGCTTGTTGCGAAACTTCTTGGGCATAACTAATAATCTTCTTACAGTTCCATCATTGTCCATTTAATTATAAAACAACATTTGATTTATTGTAATATATTTATTGTCTTTTGAAGATTGTCGTTTAGCTTTAAATCTTCGCACACTTTTTGTTCCCGAGCAAATTCTTCTGGAGATGTTTTTTCAAATACATCCCTTCAACTTCGGTTTCTAATGGTGAGGCAAAATTGCATTTTGCTCTAGTTCTTCATTTTGTTTAGTTTTGAGGCAAGATCTAGAGGATTCTATTTCAGAATCAATAATCTCTTTTTTCGTGTTATTTTTTTGCGTCTTTTTTGAGCTCGAGTTTCTATAATATTTATCATATGTATTTTCACCTCTTCATGCCTTTTAGTTTCCTCAATTAAAGCGGCTGTTTTGTTAGCTAGTAAATATCTTCCTTGATCCAAAGAATCTCGAAGAGCTGCTGCCTTTGTCAAAATGTGACCTAATTCACAATTTATTTCAACCTCGGCAATAGGTAAGCATACCAAATTTTCATCAATAGGTGTTATTAGTCAAACCTTTTCCTTCGTGAACATATCAGGTTTCACATATTTTCCACAAATCAAATCAAGAACTGTTCCAGTGTCTCTTATAATTGGCATTTGAACAGAGCCGATACTAGTGTAAGGAGCCATCGACTCATTAAATGTGCTTTCAGCAATTTCATTGGATGCTACCGATTCTAAGTTCTTTTTTATTTTGTCACACTGAGGCTGCAAATGACTATAAGAACCACAAACACAACATCGGAGTTGCCAGCGTTTTTCAAATTCCCTTTCATGTGAATAATTAGAATTTTTATTCTTGATTCTTTTAGAAATATGAGATTTATTATTCCTAACTGCTTCATTAAACTTAAAGGCACGGTTTTCATTTTGTTGACGAAAACCAAAATTATTTCGAGGGAGTTTTGTAAAATCTTTCGCCTTAAAACTATCTCTTAAACTTTCATATCCATCTATTTTCTCTGCCAGATCATACGGAGAATTTATTTTAAGCCATACCGCCAAAAAATTTTCTTTAATTTCAATTGGCACACGAGAGAGAGACGTTTCAATTGATCTATTACCATTAGTTCCTTAAGCTGTTTAAACGTCATTATTTCTAATTCCGTAAATCATTCCGTAAAGTAAATATTCAATTCTTGTGCATAATTTCTCCATGATTTTTCTGACGTTTTCTGGTGTTTAAGAAACAATTGTCTTATTTTTTTTTTTTTTTGCTTTTTAACTTGACTCGTTTAAGAATAAGTTCCTTCATATAATCGTAATTATTAGCCCTTTCTGGAGGTTCTCTAACTAACATGTTAGATATTTCTGAAGATAAAGCACTTACACGATAAACTACCCATTCGTTTTTTTGGAATATGAGCCATTTCTGCTCTACGCTCAAAATTTATTAAGTATAAACACATCTCATCTTTCCTTTAAACGAATTTTGGCGTTATTTGCATTAATTGAATTTTTTGAGCATGTTCAATCCTACTTGTAGCAGATTCATTGTTCGAAATTGCAGCATTTGAAGAGATTTCCAGACGTTTCATTTCCAAAATATGTTCTCTTTTTTCAAGTCTAATTCTTTCTTCTTGTTCTAGTTCTTCTCGCCTAATTCTTTCCGCTTTTTCTTCTTGTTCTCTTTTAACTCTCCCCCTCGATTACCCTATATAATATACATTTTACTTCTTCCTCGTTCAAGTTCTTACTAGCTAAAATTAATTTTTTTTATATCAGGGATTTTAAAAGAATCTGGAACCATTTCCCCTAACTCTTCAGCTACTTCTACTAAATCTCCCTTTTTTCCCTGTGCTAAAAAAGCCATTTCATTTATTAAACGCTTTATCTCAAAAGAGATGCAATAATGAGAAAAAAGAAACAGACTACACCTACCTATATGCAAACTATCGTGAATAACTATTGAAATTATTTACCACACATCAATAACATTTAAAAAATTAAATGAAAACAAACTATATTGTAACACAACAAATAGTGTATAAATGGAAAATCATATATTTTGAAAAGAACAAGTTTAATATTAAATCTTCTACTCTCAATTTCAAGTTTTTAACATCAGTCTCACTGAGGCGGGGGTTCGAATCCCACCGCTTCCACCAGAATATAAGTTTGTTATGAAACAAACTACTGACTCCAAATTTTGAAAACAAACACATTTAATTAACAAAAAAAAACACAATTACAAAGGAGTCATATCTGGGTTCACTCACATCTCTCTCACGCCTGCGTAGCGTACGAAGAGTAAGTATAATATCAATATTGCAAAGGAAAAAAAACGCAACTTTTTCAGACTGTTCCTGGCACCAACCGTCTCCCTACTCACCCTCCCCACCAGAGGCTCTTCAAATCTCAACTCAAGTGCTGACTATGAGACATATATATATATATATATATATATATATATATATATATATATATATATATATATATATATATATATATATATATATATATATATAATTGTTCTTAAAGTGGTCATGGGCTGTGAAGTGAACACCAGCAGGACTCCCTGTACCAAACCCGGTGAGGGTTCTACCAATTTGAGTGGAGTCTGCTGGGAAAAAAGAATGAAGCAGCAGTAGGAGAGCGCCACCCCTGCTTGTGGTCCCGAGCTCCCAACGCAACAGCTCAAATCAGAGTAGGAGGGTAGTTGCATCACTGCTGCCATTGACTGCCTCCAATGGACAAGTTTATTTCGACTTTGGAACCTAGAATGATTCTTGTGTATTTAATTGACCACGGGTCCCTGACTTGGTTTGTTCTTCAAATGGGAAGTACCGGTGGTGAAATTTTGTTGGTGGCCCTAGTGGCTTAGGATGACCGTCCATCGAAGTTTTGAGGTATCGATTCTTCTTCATTGGCCCTCATCATCGTCATGTTCAAGGATTATTAGCTCCTTGTGCTCCGAGAGGAATGTTTTCAGCGAGATGATTTTGGCTTTTGCTGGCGGATGGTGGATAACATTTTTCAACCATTCTATTTGGGTCGATGTCTTTCCCAATTGAGGACCAATTCAATTGCAAAGGTTGGTCTGCGAGCCGATTCCACATAATTGGGCCGCTGCATGATCCTTGTGAGCATCCTATTGATTGTTTTTGTATTGCCAGGCCTTGGTTTGGTCATGGGCTGTGGTAGCCTATATAATGGTTAGGGCATCGGCCTTCCATCGGGAAAGGTGGGGTTCGGTTCCAATGCCCCCCAAAGACCCACCGAGTACATCTTTCCCAATAAACGTGCTCGTTAAGTCTGTGGAATCAACAGTCCTGTGGTAAGTCGTTGAGCAGTTCCCATAGGTACAATGGTCTGGAGAAAATTTCCTCTCCCTTCAGATCAATGTCAAAATTGTGGGAGGGGATGTTCTGGGGGTGCCATCTATCGAAGAGTTTAGAGCAAAGTCACATTTCCACCTTCCTTGGTGCTCTGTTTAAACGAGACTTTTAATTACTGATTTAAATTCGCTTAGCTAGCGAGCTTGGCTTGTCCAAGAATCATTAATAGCAACAACTAATTTTTTTAATACATCAAGATTCAAATTCTTGATCATTGTATTAGTAATTTTGTCTGCTCCAGGAACTTTTTTAATTTATATATTTTTTTAATTTCTATTATTTCTTCTAAGTTAGGCAATTTAATTCTTGAGATTGAATGATTGTTTCTAAATGAATTGATTAACATTGTTTTCTACTATTTGAGTAAAGGGTTTGTTAATATCCTCGTTTGGTTGAAACTGATAATATAAGGTATTGGAGAAAATTTCGAGTTTTTCTCTATTTGAATATGCATAACCTTGTTGACCTTGAATTCTATTCTTAGGTATACTTTCGCAAATTTCCAAATGGAATTGTTATCTGTTGTTAGATTGTCTATTTTGTGGTTCCAGTTTCCTTTTCTAATTTCTGCACATAATTTCTTGATGTATTTATTCATGTTATTTAATGTGGTTTATAATGTGGATTTAATGTTTTCTGAGATTCGATTTAATCTTTTCCTTATTCGATTTCTTTCTTTTGTAGTATTTCTTACATGTTATGATAGTTTTAGGAAGTTTTTGAATAGAACAAGTTTATGAATTTCATAGAAGTTGTTGCTGTGTCCTTTGCATTAGTAATTTTTTCCTTATAAATTTTCTGATTTCTTCTAGTATTTCATTCTGATTAATTTGTAGATTTCCGTTAATGTTTTGTAGGGTGTTTGATTTGAATTTGTTGCTTGGTTTTGTAAAATATTATATACGAGTGTCCACAATTCTCGAGATAAACTGATTTTCTGAACTTTTACTGATTCCTAGACATCCAATAACTGATTAATGATCAGATGTTAGATCATTAATTGTATTTACCGAGAGTGGAATATTGCAGTTCATGTAGAAAATGCCCAAAATATCTACTGCAGGTGTTCTAATGTCAAAATACTTTGGTTCCAGTGGTGCTTTAATTTTGTGCTACATTTAATAATTTGGTTTGGTTTTGTCGCTCAACGGTCATTTTTTGCACACGAGGGCTAATTAGATCGGGACTTACGGTTTAAAAGTGGATTCCGAAACCACTACAAACATCCATGGCAAAGGTGTGATTCGAACCCACGAACTCTTGAACCATTCGGCTGCCAGTTTAATAGAGTGATTCCATTAGGATTTGCATTGTTACAGTCCCAACGAATATCTTTACTGTTTAGATCTCTTCCTATAATAGTAAAAAAGTTATTTGAGAGAATTTCAATGATGTCATGTGCATTAATTGGGTGTGTTATTCTCCTGAAGGTGGAGCCACAGCTGCCATCGTTCGAATCTGTATAAATAGTTTTCTACTTGTCTTTGTATTTATCCTTTTCGATTGCTCCTGTAATTTTCAGTCTAATTTTATGTTTGTATGTGCTGTTTTCTAATAAATATGAGAAAACGTATTTTTAGATTATTTTGAACCAGGGCACCAGAAAATAGATTGCCAAAATCTTGATCGAAAGCATTCTCATTATTGGTTATATTGTTTCATTCTTGGTGCCGAAACCCGGGGTTTTGATGTTACCTTTGGGATATATTCACGAACCATTCTCAAATTCTGAATAACCTCAGAACAGTAAATTAGTAAGGTACTGTACATTTATATTATTTAAAGGTACTGTACATTTAGATTATTTTAAATGGAAACTATGGATCAATTAAAATTAAAAAGAAAACTTGCTAGAACAACTTGTACTAAGTTAATAACGAAAATTTATACATTTATGCAAAATCTTGATTTTGAAGATGAAATGAAGCATAAGCAAATTTCAGAGTAATCATTAGAATTAGAAGAAAAACAACTTGAGCTAAAAAGTTTTAATGAAAAAATTGAAGAATCAATCAAAGATGCTACTGTTTTTGAAACAGAAATCAAAAGTTCCATGGAGTATGATGAAAACATAGGTGACTCCAAAATTAAAATTATATTAACCACAAATTTAAAATTAAGGAATCCGTTTCAAATAATAATGTTAATGATTCAAGTAGTAACGATAGTAAACATATCCCGATTTCTATTAATTTGCCTAAACTTAGCAACCAACAAATGATTCTACTACATTTTTAGAATTTTTTTATAGTTTTTGTAGTGCTATATATAGATTCAAATGAATCATTAAATAATATTGATAAATTTATTTATTTAAAATCTATTCTTTCTGGGGAAGCTTACAAAAACGGTTGCAGGGTTTGCCTAAACGGAAGAAAATTACAAATCATGTTTAACTTTGTTAAAAGACAGATATGGAAAATCGGAACATTTAATTAGTTTTTGTAAACAAACTCTTAGAAATTGGGCTAATTATATCTTGTTCTAACATTCAAAGGCTGAGGTATTTGTATTATGAAAGTGAAATTAGCATAAGAAATTTACAGTCGATGGGTGTGGCATCCGATAATTTCGGCCATTTATTAATTTCGATTTTATTGAAACAATTACCTTATAATCTAGTTTTAGAAAATAATCGTAAAAGAGATCATGGTAAATCGGACGATAGAAACGAATTAATGAAATTCATACAATTTGAAATTGAACCTTGAGAAGCAGCTAATGCAATTTCAGGAATTTCCTTAAAAACTCATGAAACTTCTAGATTAAAAAACGAAACGCGATATATTAAGAATAAAAATATTTCAGCTGCAGCCGCTCTAAATACAGTTATTAAAAATTCTTGTATATTTTGTAACTCGACCTCGCATGCAGGATTAAAACGCAGAAATTTTACTGATGAACAAAAACGTTTTAAACTAAAACGGGAAGGACGTTGTTATAGATGTTTAAATAAAAACCATTTATTAAATCAATGTAAAGTTAAAATTAAACCTTGTGAAACATGTCAAAGTTTTCAACACAATATATTATTTTCTCCCAAGACAAAAATTAAAAATTCAGTTCAAATTCCACCACCTGATAAAACTGAAATTTCAGATAATCAAGCGGTAATGACGATAATCAACGTTTTGTCTTCAAACATAATAACTCGTTAAATAGTTATTCTACTTTATTACAAAGAGCTCCAGTGGCTCAGTAGCTTCATGCCGCTTCCCGTAAGCTCAGCAAAGTGAAGCATCATTTGCCGCAGGCAGTGGTTGGGAGGGTGACCACCGTGTACTCTCCTTCACTGGGTTGCTGGAACTCCGTAGGTTGGGGACGTGTCTACGTTAATCTGTGACGTCCAAAGTCCTTCCGCTGGTGTGGCGTGGATGTAGAGAGGAGGGTGCCAGCTCAGGTGTGGCCTCGTCACCTGACCTTGGTTCAAAATTACGAGGCACCTTAATTAGAGCAAAGTCGTACTTTCACCTTCGTGGTGCTCTGTTCCAAACGAAAGACGCACCCTATTAACTTAATTCGCACTGCCAACGGCATAGCGAGCTTGGCTTGTCCAAGTGTCATAAGTAACAACAACAACTTTATTACAAACCGCTCAAGTTCAAATTGAAAACAGATCTAAAAAATTAATGGCGAGAATACTCTATGATTCTGCTTCTCAAAAATCTTTTATTCGAAGGGATTTAGCTAAAAGCATTAAACATGAAAAGTGTAAGAAAAGAAAAACTTTCTATTTATACATTTTCAAATCGAAATCCTTCTGAAAAGGAATATGAATGTGTAAATATCACATTGCGTAGTAAGTTTTACCCACACTCAAGTACAAACATTGAAGCTTTAATTACGGACGAAATATGCGCTACTCAATCGTATTCAGACATTGATCCCCAATTAATTGAAAGTTTAATTTTGCGCGGATATAAAATGGCTGATTTATGGAATGAAAATAAGCCCATTCAAATATTGTCATGGAGCAGACTTTTTATTTTCTACTTTAAAAGGAGAATTAATAAAAATAGGCAAGCATTTATTCCTTCACACAGTCAAAGATGTTCGGATATTCTTTAGTGGGACAGATGCCAGATGATCGTTTCAAGGGTGCGACTTCCTGTTTGAGTGTTTTTTGCAATTCGGTCGCAAATGATTTGACATGTTTATGGAATATTGAGTCTTTAAGTACTCATGAGGGAGGGAATAAGGTGAACTCGGGTCATCGTACTGAATTTGAAAATGAGTTGCTGTTTGACAAAGGAAGATATGAGGCTCCTCTCTTGTGGAAGTCGGATACTTATCGTGAAAATTTATGTGATAATCTTGAGGTCGCAGAAAAGAGATTCTGTTTATTGGAAAGGTAATTTAATGCTGACGAATCTTTATTTGAAAGATATAATGTTGTCTTGAAGGAGCGGTTAAGTGAAGGAATTATTGAAATGTGTGATTCTAATTGTTTTGTCGGTTATATTCAATGCCGCATAGGGATGTTTTTATGGAAACTTCTTCCAGTAAGAAAACAAGAATCATTTACGATGATAGTAGTAAACGGGGAAATAATTTAAGTTTAAATGAATGTCTCTTTTCGGGAGATAATTTAAATCCTAATCTTGTAGATGTTATTTTAAAATTTGGAGTTCATAAATTAGGATTTAAAGGGGACATAGCTCGGTCATTTTTACAAATACAAGTTTCGGAATATGATAGGAATAATTTATGCTTTATCTATTATAAAAATTGCGATACAACTCAACCCCCTACAATGTTTTATTTTAATAAACATTGTTTTGGAGTCACTTGTTCTTCTTTTGTTTTAGCAGCAACTATCAAAACGCATATTAAGAATTTCAAAAGTACTTATCCTCTTGCATTTGAAATGTTGAATAATAACTTATATGTAGACGATCTGTATTTTGGAAGTTCTACGGTAGAAGAGGCTTCTGTTTTGAAACATGCAAATATGACTATGGGAAAAATTGACACAAATTCGAAAGAATTTAAAATGTTACGGAAAAATTCTAATTCATCGATTGAAATTAATGAAAATCCTGATTCACATTTGAAGGTCTTGGGACTTAAATGGAATAATGAAGATGATGTTTTCGAACTTGATTTAACATCTTTGTTGTCAGATTTAAATGCTAGTAAATGCACTAAAAAGAATGTTCTCTGTACTGCTGCGGAAATATTTGATCCTTCTGGATTTGTTTCTCCAATTTTGATTCGAGTAAAGTGTATTTTACAAGAACTATGGGAATTAGGTATTGATTGGAACAATGAGTTTTATGGTGAATTAAAAGAAAATTGGTTAATTAATTTGCAATTACCTATGCTGGAACTGATGTAGATGAACCAAGTGCTTTAACACCGGCTCATTTTCTTTTAGGGAAAAGAGGAACATCTTTGCCTTTTGTAAGACTTCAAATTGATTCAAGCCTCTCTTCCAGGAAGAATTTAATTGGGGCTTTCAATTATAGAGAAAAATTAATGAGACATTTTTAATCTCGTTGGAAAAAATGAATATTTACTAAACTTACGATCAGTTAATTATAATTTAGTTAAGGGTAACACCACTCAGTTTAAGGTTAATGATATTATTTTGATTAAAGATGATCATTTGCCTAGAAATGTTTGGAAACTTGGCTAAATAATAAAATTATTTCCTGAAAGAGATCGGTAAGGTGAGAGCCTGCAAAGTAAAGACTGAATCATCAGTAATTAAACGCCCTTTACAATTATTGTATATTTGGAAATTCAGAACTAAATATTTATTTGAACTACATAACTTGAAATTTTTCTTTTTAGAATAATTGAATTTGAGATTGTATTTTTTTTTCTGAAACCTCAATGTTGTAAAATTCTTTTATATTCAAATATTTGTGTTTTAAATTAACTAGAATTAAGATTACTAAATATTTTATCATTTGAAATTTAATAATTATTTTTGAATCAAATTGTATTTAATTATATCTATTAGCATTTTGAATTGAAATTTGATGAACCCTTCCATGGTTCATGGGGGGGGGAGCTAGATGTTAAGAACAATTTTCTTGAAGGCGGAGCCACACAAGCTGCCGTCGTTCGAATCTGTATAAATAGTCTTCTATTTGTGTTTGTATTTATCCTTCTCGATTGCTCCTGTAATTTTCAGTCTAATTTTATGTTTGCATGAGTTCTTTTATAATAAATATGAGAAAAGGTATTTCTAGATTATTTTGAGTTTTGAACCAGTGCACCAGATAATAGATTGCAAAAATCTTGATCGAAAGCATTCTCATTATTGGTTATATGATTTGTTTCTCAATGGAACAAATCAGTTCCATGGAGTATGATGAAAACATAGGTGACTCCAAAATAAAAATTAGAATTATATTAACCAAATTTAAAATTAAAGAATCAGTTTCAAATAATAATGTTAATGATTCAAATTTTGGGTTATTATAAATACTGGTAAATTTTTTATTAAATTTGCTATTTATATTTATTATTATTGATGTTTCATCAAATTCTTTGTCATTGTTGTTACTATAAAGGGTAGAATTGTATGAATGTATTATATATATATATATATATATATATATATATATATATATATATATATATATTAACTGTTATCTGTTCCTCCTCCTTTATGATGTGCTCTGTCTGTGCTGTAGCGGTGATAATTTGTAATATTTATGCGTGTTGATCGATTTAAATGCATTTCCGTCAGTAAACTACATCAAGATTTTGTTTATCTAGAAAGTACATATATATATAATTCTGTAATTTTAGCTTTAATTCCATATGCATTCCAAGCTGCTATCTTATTGGAGAGAATTTTGAAGGGTTTCTATTCATTTTGTGAGTTTTTGATTTTTTGCTGCTTAGCTATAGCTTCATTAAAATGTTTGAGTCGTGAAACTAGACTAAGTATATCTGATGTTTGCACATAATTTACTAAAGTCTGCAATTTTTAACTAGATTTTTGGCTTTCCCTATCGTTTCTTTTGTTTTACTGAATGTTTCATTTTTATTTAATACATTTGCATAGGTCAATTGTGGATTAGTACTTGGTATTATTTTACTTATAACTGTCTATGCTAGGATGGCATTGTGGTTAAATTTCGGAAATGTAGTATATACTCTGAAACTTGCTGGGTGTGCTTCTCCGCAATTAGCACATTTGGCTGGTAATTCTATAGGTTTTGTGCACTGTAAGTGATGGTAATCTCCTGCACACTTGAAATTGTGGTGACATAAGGTCTGTGTGATATAACCCTTGACATCTAAACATCGTGTGATGCTTTTTCTTTCTCTGTAGGTTTCTATTTTGACTGCGAGGTTAAATAAATGTGAGATGTTATCGATTTCTTTAGTTTGTTCGTTTTTAGGGAGTGTAACTATATAAAAGAAGCCCGGTGGCTTAGTGGCAGCGTTTCACGTACCCATGACACAGGTCCGAGGTTCGATCCTCGGGCTGGGCAAGGTTGATTCAGCCTTTCCTCCCTTCAGTGGGTCGATTAACTGAGCACCATGCATGCTTTGAAACTAAACACTTGGGGTTTCACGTTAGGCTGAACACCAAACTGGGACATATGCTTCGCACCCCAGGGCCCTCGGTCATGAAAACAGTTATGGGCACTGTAGGCCTTGGCCCATATGGGTTGTCGTGCCATGGAGTTTTAGTTTAGTTTTAACTATATATAAAGGTAAGTTAATTTTATTTCCTTCTACTTTCTTCGTCATTTGTGTTATATTAAGAATTTGAAAACCTAGTATCAGTTTCTGAGTAATTTCTTAAGGAGTGTATATAGGAGGCAGATTTCTTATGACAATTTATAAGTTCTTATCCTCCGGGAGTATGAAAGTGTGATAGGATGATTTATTTTAATCCAAAACTACTTATTTGTGTCTATGTATTTCTGAATTTTCCACTTCAAGCGTTACTATCTCATTTCCTGTCATTTTACCCTTATAACCTATTATATTTTTTGCTTTAAATATTTCCTGTTCATTTTCCCAATTTGTATTTTTGTCTTTTATAACTATGGGTGGGACTTTACTATTTTTCTTAGCCTGTTGGAAGTTTTGTTGTTCATTATTTTTATTCATTTCTTTGGGTTTATTTAACTTTTTGTTTGCTTTGTTGCCATTATTCTCTATTTTTAGCTTATTAGACACAATTTTTTGTTCTTTAGGTAGACTAACAGGTAGTGCTGAGAAGTCTTTATCCTCACTGACGATGTCGACATCCTCGTCGTCACTTAATGCTTCTAATTGATTTTTAATTGGAATTTTAACTTTATACGGTGGTGGTTTTTTTTAAAACTTATTTAGAATATTACCTTTAAATTGATTTTCATCATTGTTTTTATGGTAATTTGCTAATATGTCAGTCAGCTCAAGACTGTGTATCCTGAGAAGTTCTGTATCATTTTCAGTCATGTCTGCATTGCTAATTTTCTGAATATATTCTGCAGAGAGCCTAATCTTGTCAATCGTTTCCTTTATTCCTATTCCGATTCCATAGTCCTCTATCATGCATCTAACCGTGTTGGGGGCAGGTGTGCTGTTCCCCATACCTTTGCCATGCAACACAGGCAGCCCTGATGCTTCTGAACGATCCGTTACTGCCATATATAAGTGTCATATACCTGTCATCACGTGGGTAAAAGTTTATTTACGGGTGCCCCTTGAATTTTTGGACGAAAAGATAGGCGCCAAATTTTGAATAACAAAATGGCAATCCTAAAACTAATTTAATTAAAGCGCTGAAAATACAAAGGTTACCGAAATTAAAGTGTATACCCAGTATTTATCGACAAATTTTTTGCCAAATCAAGGGGTATCTACAACGAAACCAGCACGCGGAATAGAGCAACGGAATGAGTGCGATCGGTCCCATCGGTTCGCGGTGTTTTCCGCATTCATCAATAACAGATCGGTAATAAAATTGGGCTTTGTTTCATCCAACACAATGGACCGATTTCTATCAAAGGAGAATCAGCAATCCCTCTCAGCTGTTAGGTTGAACTCGGAAACTTGTTCGAAAAACATTCGATGTGTCTTCTACAAAACAATTAAATAGCTTACAACAAAAAAAGTTTTATAATCGGACAATCTCCTGTGAAGAATGCTCTCTCCGATCTGTTTACGCCAGTAGGTGGCGCGGTAAGTCAGTGTGAAAAAACCACCGACTAGAAAGGTCTTGTTATGACCAGTCTGCTACAAAAATATTAATTGCTACAAAATGATTAATGCTACGTACAATATTGAAATTATGTTACATATGAGAAAAGTATTATTGTGTTACGAATAAGTGTTATATAATTAATTATGCTACCAATTAAGTATATTGTGCTTTGGAAATGTGTACATAGTTGTATATAAATTAAACGTTGTGATAAGTGAAATTTGCCTACTTCTTGATTGACGAATCCGAGTCATTTTTTCTTGTGCTACAAAATTTGAGTGATTTTATTTATCTCCTTTATTTAGCACTTCCAGGTGGCACCCAGAATTAGAATTTATTTGATTACCAGGTATTACTGTAATTAATGGTCACGGGAGCAAACTCATAGTATTTACTCAAAACTTTATATGTATATATTGATAGATAACTGCATTTGTAAATAATGTAAACGTGATCAAAGCTAACTTTAACGCATTATAAATTTTTTATGAATTAAAAAGCATAACTGTTCAAGAAATATGTTCCCTTTTCCTCCTAAAAAAAATGAGACTTCCTCTTTTTAAAATCATTATCTCTGTATAACCGTTAAAGATAAGAGTAGAATATGGCATCTGTTCCCCCTACCTTCTTACATACTCGTAATGTTATTCTTTATACTTTCTGTTCGATTTTCGGAAAACAATCGTTTTCACGCTTTGCAGCGAACGTGTTTTCGATTTTTTCAATGCACCGTCGATTGAAAATGCATTAGAAGGCGGATGTGGAAGATTTCTTTGTTTAATATTTAATAATTTTGGTAACTAAATGTAATTTCAAAACACTTTATCTTTTAGCTCACCCGAGACTCATTTCGGGGTGCCAAACGCAGTTTTGAACAAAGATAAATAAAAGGTAAATATTTTTAAAAATTGTGTAAATATCTTTACTTTCAAAAAATGAAAGTTGTCAGTCAAGAGTAATATACATGTGAGTGGGTTGGCAAGACAAGATTAAGCAATGATATTCAATGCGTGATGATATATTTAGTACATTTATTCGATTTTTAAGACAACTTGCTTTAAAATTAGAGTTAATCATGTCCACAAGCACTTCACATTTTTTTTTTGGTACTTGAAGCTAATGCAATGTGATGAATACTACTTAAAAGAAAGATATAATTTCAAAACATACACAACACTATTTATTCTAAAAATACAAAAAAAAAAATCGTTTCAACATCTTCAGGAAAAAAAGAAAATAAAATAAAAACATTTTACTACAGTTCATCGTTTCACAAAAAAATATTAAGTTCGTTCGTATAATTGCTTTGAGATCGAATGTACGATCTACCAGAGAAATCTCTAGTTCACACTACATTATTAGCGCTTGTAAAAACAAGTCATTTTACCAGCAAGAGGAAAATAAAAGAATTAAAATATTTGTTTCTGATGTAAGAAAAATTTTAATGAATTAGCAAGAGAAATATTAAGCAACATATAAGTTTTTGAGATATCTTTTTTTTAATATAGTTATAAGTAATTACAGGAAAAATATCACAATTTTATTATCTCTCTATTTGAATGGAGTTTTATTACATGTAAAAAATATTATTTGGTAATTAATTTATCAAAAACGAGAGCAGAATAACAAATAGGTTATTAAAATCTAAGCGAAAATGAGAGATTTGTGTGTGTAAATATTTTACATAAATTTAATATATATATTTTCATACAATAAATAACACAAATAATTCTACAAGTTAAAGGGTCTCAAACATCAACGAAGTAGTGTTTAAAATGGCCACCAGATGATGCCACAAATCACCGACTGCTCTAAGTTATGGTTTAAAAAAAAATACGGGTTTTTTACTTTATATTTCTCATGCGTTTTTATTTCTCAGCAGATTTTTAATTTTTTTTTCCAGAATTTTATCACAGCTAAACGGTTACTTTTTTGGATTAAATTCCATTAGTAAACCTTCAAAAGTCAATAAGTTTAGGGAAATTATGTATAATCAAAAATAATAATTGAAATGGCCAAAAGATGGTGAAAGAAATTAATTACTTCTTTATAATATTATAGTTTTAAAAAATCGCAGGGCTATTTTTTTTAAACATTTCTTAAGCCCAGTTATCTCTGAGGAAGTATTTTTAATTATTTTTTTTAAAAATATTTTTGACCATTAGGAGAAAAATTTCTTTTACTAAATCCCGTTAGCGAAACACTTCATAAAATTTACATTTATATTGATATATATTTCATAAAAAACCTATCAATTTATGAAATCTATTAGGAATAGTGAAAATAGTTAATAATTCAATATGATCAGGGAAATTATGCATCACACCAAAAATAATAATTGAAATGGTTACTAGATGGCAAAAGAAATTACTTATTGTTTCAAAAGCGATGACCAGCACGGTGTTTAGTTTTGAAAAATCACATGGCTATTTTTTTAACATTCCTTATACTCAATTAACTCTGTGAAAATCTTTTTTAAAAACAACTTTGACCATTTAAAGAAAAAATTTTTTAAATCGAATCGCATTAATAAAACTTCATAAATTTTACATTTATATTGATATATATTTGATAAAGTACTTATCAATTTATGAAATATACCAGGAAAGATATTTTGTCTCAACAGTGAGAAGAAAGATCATGCTTTTCAATCAAGCGCTGCAAATATAGTACTTAAATAGAGAATGGTGATCAAGTGGATTTATTTGACTTTTATATCACAGTGTTCAAGTCGCTGTACTGATGTCCGTGCTGGTCATCGCTTTTGGGGTACCCTGCTGATGTGGCAGACGCAGCAGGACGGGATGAAGAAGTTCTCTACGGACGTCCCCTGTCCGTCGGCATCCAAGGAGTTTCTTCTTGATGAACTTCTGCTTGCACGTGTTGATGTAACCGAAAGGCAGCGATATTTCTCTCGTGCAGCGCTGTCCAGGAGACCTGAAATAAAAAGAAAAGACTTAAAACTCTATACAAATAGTTCAAGAGTCAGAAACAACCCAAGCAATTTCATTAAAATTTACAATTTGTTCTTGTTCGCCCCTGGTATAATTGGAGCAATATTGACGAATCTGCAAGTTATAAAAGGTGGGGCAAGCTAACTTCTTTATTTCGCATTGTAATAACACGAAAAGTGGTAAAGATGAAGAGGTTGGCATGATTTCGTATCAGAGAGGAGAGAATAAAAATGTGAGACACTATTGGAGAAAATGATGAGAACAGCAGGGTTTGGCTCACCCAGTGTATCGCCAATGGCGGGCGTCACTTGACCATTTTGATATTTAAAACTACGTAAATATGTAGCTTTTATGTTAAATATGTAACTTTTGTATGCAAAAATAAAAAAGCTACATCTTTAATATTTGTATCATCGCAATACAAAAGAAAAAAAAGAAGTTATCTTGCCGCACCCTGTACGTGGCAAATACGAATCTATTAATGATTAACCATTAATCACTTCGATTTTACTACGCGAAATTATGGTTAAATTTTGCAAACGAGATCTAATTACACCAGGACCTAAATAGATTCCAAGACTTTTGAACTGAAGACCAGAAGGCACTGAGGTACTTCGTCTCTTACCAGGCGATCTACCCTCATCATTATCATACGTGGAAAAACAGATTTTGTTTGTTATTCGAAAAATTTGACTTCTTTCTCCAATTTTAAATGGATTTCGAATTATTATAAAAACTTATGGAGAGATAGAAATAGTTGAACAAAAGACCAGAAGTATTCAGCTTATAGTTTGATGTATAAAAATAATAAAAATATTTGAAAATTGAGCACAAAAATGATTACAATATAATTAACCAGTATAATGAAACATATGATCATAAAATATATTTAATTTAAATGAAAGTATTCTTAGAGGAAATTCTACTTCTTAGGGTTGCTTATTTTTTGTATCTTGATTAATTTTTGTATAAGACATATTGGTACATATATATAAAATCTTATCGATCTAGAATAATAATAAAGAAAATGTACTAAACCACACTATTTTTGTCGAGAATAGGAAAATATATAACAAATAAGTAGTTGTTACTTTTTGATAAACATGCATCCCTCCAGAAAAGAATTTGAAAATTCTTTTCGGTCGAGTTTTTTTCCTATTTTTCTCGTTTGACTTCATTCATATTTATTGTTGAAGATAACATTTTACAGTTATCAATTGGGGGTATAATATCAATCATTTTAAAATTTCATTTAAATAAATGTTTTTGTTAGAATAATAAATTAAAAATACCAAGTATGTTGAGTTATTTTACAAATAAACTGCGTCATAATTTTTTAATTTTATGTTCTACTTTGTGTTCTATTTTTTTTAAATATGCACAGAGAAACAATATGAAGCAGTTTTGTGTTAATTTAGTCATATCTGCGTTAATTTTTCTATTCGACGAGATTTTACACTAGTACAAGATTTTACAAGTTTATTAAGTATTTTATTGAAAATTTTTAAACTTGATGCATTATAATATTTTTAAACATACAACCAGATTAAATTAAAAAAAAACTTAAAGAAACTTTACATAAACCAGTACTTTTATCAGATAGCTAAAATTATATGTAAATGTACATTTTTTACCGAGCTTTGAAAAGAGTTATATATAAAAAAAGGAAAAATAATTGGTGTTATTTTGTTTGAGCCATTTCAATTTTCGTTATCCATGGAAATTTCCTACTAGAACTGTCCACGTGCGAAAAGATAAACATTAATGCTAAAAAGCATCCCAATAAGTGAAAGTCATAACGAACGCGTGCAGTTCAAAACCTTGAACTTGACCTTCAAACCATACCCCGATGAATAATTGGTCCATTTATACTTTTCTGAAGACAGTGCAAATGTCAGTTGTGTGTTGTCGCATTCAATTACTGACAGGACACGATATTTAGAAAGAGCTACCAAAAAATTTAAACTTATTCAAATGAATGTTATTTTTATTTGATATCTTTTTACGCATTTACTTTATAATTTTTATCACAGCGAGTTAAAAAATTTTTTAATGAACTTGCCATTTGCTATTTTAATATGCAAGTAACTGCTCATTCACAGTCTATTTGCAGCTTAGAAATTTCTTAAGTCTTAGAGCGGAAAACGTCGCGTTTGAATTCCTTAGAAACTGATAACTGCGCCAAATAGTTAAGAAGTAAAAAGATTATTACTAATTTATTTTGTCAAACAATTTTAAAATCTGTAATCTGTATTTATATCAAATCTAGTGTCCGTGTTTTTATATTCGCATATTATTTTATGGATTATAAATTAGTAATTAAGACAAAATACTTGCCTCTATTATGTTTTTTATTGCCTTAATTGCGAATGAAATTCTTACTATAGTAATATCTCAATTATTTGCACATTCAGTTAGAAAAAAATCAATAACAATTCTTTAAATTTCTATCAATAAGATGTTTTGATTTTAACTTATATCAAATCACAAGTTAGAACAAATGGGTCTCTGTCACAGTATTAAGAATGGAAAAGCAATTTTTGCGTCAAAAAACATTCATTTCTGTAGTTTCATGAATTTAAAATATGTTTTTAATGTATTTAAAGCAGATTATCCTAAACCGTAGTTTGTGAAAAGTGCTGTTCACAGTATTTATGGCGAGATAATGAAATTTTCGTCAAGTTTTAACATTTCTGCAGATTACCATTTCAGATTTATGAGCTTAATACAACTTTTCAAGGACTCCAAATTTGAAATTGACAAAATTAATGAATTCAGTAGAAGTTCTGACTTTGAAATTGAAAAGTGTTTCATTCAAATTAATAATTTAAATTATAATCCTGATTTATGTACTATAACGGCCATCTGTGAGGTCCTAAACTTTTAAAGGATATCAAATATTAATATATTGAATCTAGGTTTACTAAGTTTGTTTTAAATGATACGGAGGGTCTTATACAACACATTCTTTATCAATCATTTCAATTTTTTATATCACTCCAAAAATATCAAATTATTAATAAAGTACTGCCCCAAGAAACAACTTTTGATATGCAAATGCATGAGAACATATATTTTATAGCGATAACACAAAACTTTTTAACGTTAAATCCTTTAATTATAAAGAAATTTCTAAGAAAAAAGTACTTTTTATCCAAAAAAAATTATTTGCAAACAATATAAAAATTTAAACTACAAATAATATCGGTTGTAAGCAAATTCAATTAAACATTTGAAAAGTCACAAAAAATATTATTCTTGAAAAAGTACTATAAATTTCTTTCGAGCAACACAAAATCTGAGGTATGAACGTAAAAAAATCATTTAAATGTTTAAAATCTTATCTTTACAGTTAAAGATATAAGGTAGTTTTTTTTATCTTTTTTTGTATAGGTTCGGTCATAAGAAACTATATATATATATATATATATATATATATATATATATATATATATATATATATATATATATATATATATATATATATATGGAATTAAAATTTGCTGAAGGTAAAAAGAGAATTTTTTCAACAGATCTTCTTCTTCTTCGAGTTATGTTTGTATGTCATTGGGCACCTCTGCTTTTATCAGCATTTTGTACCATTAACTTCAAACCCAATGTTTCCCAGTTCCAGTTGCTCGGGTCACCCACTTTATTAATAAAGTCCGATAACCCTTTAATGGAGTCTAGGTGTAACTCTCTAGTATGGATGATGCCTAAAGAAGTTAATCTAGGGAGGGCAAGAGCCTCGCATTCGTGAATGATATGCTCTGCCGTTCCCTCTTGCGTATGAGATTTCCAGCAGAAAGGGTCTTGCTGAAACAGTCCCATCTGGTCAGAAAGTCAGTCATGCTAGTGATAGCTTCCTGACTTTCACCAGAAGAAGATGGTTTGGAGGTCATTTCTACCTCAAGTGAAGGATTCATTGCTGCCCCTTCACTAGATTGCCTCTGAGTTCCCTTGTCTTTTTCAGCAAGGTCTACTTCAGAGGCTTCACTTTCAAATGCAGAAAGGTTTGTTACTTCTTGTGTCTTTTCAGCCACAAGATAACAATTAAAAAGCTCAGGTAATATAAGTCCACCCAGCATTGCCTGAGTT
Organism: Latrodectus hesperus; assembly: GCA_037975125.1. Classification (NCBI taxonomy): domain Eukaryota; kingdom Metazoa; phylum Arthropoda; class Arachnida; order Araneae; family Theridiidae; genus Latrodectus; species Latrodectus hesperus. The sequence goes on from JAJQOW010000135.1 coordinate 85,694, forward strand.
ACTGGGCAAGGCAAATTACTCTAGAAGTTCGCCAGACAACTAAAGGCTCCATTAAGACACCAATACCGCGGTGCCAATTAGCCCTAGGCACGGATCGCACAACACCAGGGTTTACGGGAGCTGGTTCGCGGCCTCTGATTCCATATTCAAGGCTATCCTGTCATTCCTACAGGACATTCGGCTATCCACCACCTACCGACACGCCTGGTGGCTGCTCAAGCCCCAGGGAGGTACGCGTACCCCCTGGTTCCAGTTTTTCAACAGATAGTAAGGCATCCCTAGATTGGTGGATTACCCTCATATTTGGAAGGCAGCAAGTTTGATATCTAAACTTGACGTAGACCATCAGGCTGAGAGGGGTGATGAACATTAAGCATTTAGAAAACTTGGTAAATTTAAACATATGTGCTCAAATTGGTTTGTTTGGTATAGGTTTCCGGCAACCTACTTCTGCCCATTGAAAAGCAGTTAATCATAGCCAATGTACTCGTAGCTCTGAGCCACTGTTAAGTGACGAGGTGGACACCGGAATTGGCATTTTCCCCTCCACACCAGTGGAAGAACATTGCAACCACGTCGTATTTTATATGAAACAGTCGCTATTAATGAACAGAATGGATCTTTGATTGTGTCAGGTATAGAACTCATCACCTCTTGGTCACGGGAATGGCACCTTTCCCAAGCAAGACACAGCGGCCTGGTTCTTTCTGATGGTTGAGAGGAAAGAGGTCAGTGCAGGGGATGATTTAGTTTTTTAAGCAAAATTACGAGACTGCAGAAATATTGAGGGGAGCCGCTGTATTGTATCGTAATAACCTAATTCAACCTAACGAATACTGTAAAAGTATAAAATATGTCTGCGTAATTATGGAAAAATGTGTTGCAAGAAATACAATGATAGCATAGAAGAGATGAATCACACTTAAAAACGTTCTCCACCATCCCTTAAATTGTACACGTGATACTCCGGTGACAAGTCATAATAAGCAACCAATGACCTTGAAACAAAGAAATATGTCAACATTCTTCAGTTATGACACAGAAATTCAAGTACAAAACCACTCATTACTATTTCATTAACTGTCTGATATGATTCTTAGTTTCATCGTAAATGGCTAATTAAGTTTTTATCTATTGTACGTTAAACTATACAAATCTCTCTTCGAATTAATTAAAATATTTGCTGCTCTGTATAAAGTATATTCATAATACAAAAAAAATTTTTAAAAAGAAATATGCACTGACAAATGCAGTTGCATAAGATATTCCTGTGAATTTCTAAGCAAAAGCTAGAAAAAATGGAAAGGATTTTATGCAAGGACCAGAATTGTTATAGATTTGTACACATATTTATTATGTTGTGTTTATATAATTACAACAAATTTTATTATATTGTTTATTAGAGATTAGATATTTTTTTTCCAAAATTATTTGTTTATTGTTCTTGTTGCTGTTACTAATGACACTGGGACAAGCCAAGCTCGCTATGCCTTTGTCTATGCGAATTTAAGTCAATTGGGAGCATCTTTTCTTTTAATCAGAGCACCATGAAGGTGAAAGTATGACTTCTAGCTCTAGTCACATGCCATAGGGACCCGTTTATAGGGTAGGCAACTATTCACACCTCATTCATACAAGGAAAAGACAAAGACAGGATAGATAGAAAGTAAATCCATGCCCGAAACGGGATTCGAACCCAGGACCTCCTTATCCGCAGTCAGGCATTCTGACCCCTAGACAAGTTAGGCGGCGTTTATTGTTCTTAGATATTACAATATGTAAAAAAAGATTTCGTTTTACATTAATGTTATTACAATTTCATTTTTAAAATTTCTATAGTATGGACTTATTGTGGTTTAATGCTAATTATAAGCAATATGGAGTGAAAAGTGGAAAATTCGAATCTTTAAACAACAAGGGCTACCTGTTATATTTCAACTTTAAGCATATCCTCTATCTCAGTGGGATTTTCCTGGTTTTCTATTTTGCAATGAAAGAATATGGCCATCTCTCAGTGAAAAATCATTCAGGAAAGCGAAGCGCAGTAAATATTATTTTTTTAAAAAAAAGCATCGCTTTTTGATGTTATGCGATATAATATACGATATAAAAACGCTCTATTTTATTTTACTTGAAATTTATTAAGAATAATGACCCTTCGAAAAGAGTGACTGTTTATTTAATATGTAATGTGTGAATACAATGTGCAGGAAAAACGTAATGTGTGAAAGTTATCGATCAACAGCACACGGTGCGATTAACTTATTAATCATTCATCACGCGTAAGATACTCTCGTTTACGCCAGCGTAGAGTATAGGTTCCCAAAGTGGTCCGGGTGGACCCCCAGGGGCCAATAGGAGACCACACGGGGGTCCACGTAGAGGTGAAAAGAAAACAGGGGTTCACAAGTTGTAAGTGGGGATCAACGAAAATAATCTGGTTTTTATAATAAAGAACAAAAATTTTGGCTCGGATTTACTTATCAACGTAGGCAGGTAGCATCATTCACTAGGTAGGTACTCAAAAATATTCGAGGCTCAGTTCAAACACAGAATTGCATAGAACAATAGATAATAATAATACAAGTGTACACATGTCGAGACTTGCAAAGTGCCGCCCGTGCAATTAATTTCTTTCACCATCTCATTAAAAGTATGACTATCTTTTATTGTTGATTTACATTGCAGAGTTCATTGTTGATTGTTTGTAATAATGTGTTAATAATTTTGAATAACCACAAGAATTATTTTAATAAATAGGACACAAGAAAATGTGCTACTTTTTTCCTTAACACCCCCAATTTAGGGTGATATTTTTTAGGAGTTTTGGGAATATAGTAGAGAGAAATGCAGCAGCAGGGGGTCTACCGAAAATAGTAAAATTTTGAAAGTGGTCCACGAGAAAAAAAAGTTTGGGAACCCATGGCGTAGAGTCTACTACAGAAGGGGATCGAGTGGTCGAGGCTTAGTGCCAGAAGCCGAGGCTTCTATAACTAATTTCGAGTACCAAGACACTCGAACACTCTTCTTTTAATTAATCAAAAATGTGCGTTTGTTTTCGAACGTGATACAAAAGTTTTGTATATTTACCAAATGACAGGCCGAATACATGCTTCATAGATAACGAACTTATGTTATAAGATCTAAGCAAGCATTTAACGTTTCGTAAATGATTGAAGTGACAAGTATTTTTTCATCCTTAAAATAAGAATTATTTTTTCCTTTTAAAAATTAGATTTATATTAAAGTTTTTCAGGGGTGGCATTTTTCATTGTGTAAATGTTCACAGTTAGTGCTTTTATGATGTGGAATTTGTGTGGTTGGGTGTAATAAATGTACATTAAATTCTCTTAATTCTCTCGTTTTTAAATTATTTTAAGCATAATTCTCATTCAAAAGAGAAATATTAGAAAAAACAGCACACATAATCATATATTAAATTCTCTTAGAAAATACTTCGTATGAAAAGAATATAGTGACTTCGAATTACTAGGTAACTAAAAAATGTCTTATCCAATGACGAGAAATTATTAATCAGTATGTACAAAATATTTTGAGATGCTTCAGTGAATTTTTATGATACGCTTTAGATAAATAAACGATTATTTATATAAATGTGAAAAAAAATTATTAATTATTTGAGAATAACATAACGCTGTGGAATTTAAATATTTTATAAACATGTTCCAGGATAATTTTTGCTACGAAAAGATCAATGTTTGTTTTAAATGTGCTTTTTTAATAATAAGTTATCGAAAATATAATACTTGCAAATAATATTTAAAAAGCATGAAATTTTATTTGAATACGTATTATATGTAAATAACTCATCATTGCAATAAAAACTGTATTTTTTAAAACAAACATTTCGATAAAACGTTTCCAAGTGATAAAACAAAAACAGGAAATACTAATAATCTTTTGAAACAAACATTTTCATTTAAATGATTTTAAAAATATCTGTTGTTGTTATTAAACGTTGTTGGACAAGCCAAGCTCGCTATGCCTTGACTATGCGAATTTAAGTCAATTGGGAGCGTCTTTCGTTTTAATCAGAGCACCATGTAGGTGAAAGTACGACTTTGCTTTACACACATGCCATAAGGACCCGTTTATAGGGTAGGCAACTATTCACACCTCATTCATACAAGGAAAGGACAAAGACAGGATAGATAGAGAGAGAAAGTACATCCATGCCCGAACCGGAATTCGAACTCAGGACTTCCTTATCCGCTGTCAGGATCGCTGACCACTAGACAATTTGGGCGGCTAAAAATATCTAAAAAGTGTACTGATTTTTTTTTTATTTTTTACTAAAGTTATCATCTGCTGATAATGCAGGATTTAAATTAAATACTGCTATGACTAAAATGGATTCTGTTTTATGTAGAAAATACTACAGTTTAACGCCAATAGGGTCTATGTCTTCCCTTATTGGAAATAAGTAATATTTATCTAATTGGTACGCGAGAATGAAAACATTTCTATTTTGTATGAAATACTTTGATAAATTTATCGTTATTCCTCAAATGGAAATTTGATTATTTAAAATAATTTATCAAATTGAAATATTTAAAAAAAATTTGAAATATATTTCATAAATGTTTTCTAATTCTATATTCTTTGAAGTAATGTGCAAAAGTGTGTGTATATTTTGAGGCTCGCGAACATACAATTTTGCATTTAACTTTCATTATGAACCGCAGAAAATGTATTAACTTAAATATAGATGTTCATCGGTTAATAGAAATAATTTCCAACTTATACTTCATGAAAAACAAAACAGCTGTCATAATTTGAAAGTAAACTTGTAAAAAAAAACGTTGGGGAGACTGCATTTGTGTTCCGATATTAAAAGAAATTCAGGACTATTCAGTAGAACATACCAACGGTTATTTCATGAATCTGCAGACAAAAATATGTCTTCCCTTATTGGAAATCAACTCAAAGAAATTTTATGCATCTGACCCGATCTAGCCATCAGGGAAAGCAAAAATGTATGTAAAATTCAAATTAAAAATTGATTCTTTAAGAAGGGAAAAGTTTTTGTTCCACCACTGGCCAAATTTTATTACCAAAAAACTGTCATGATGTTTTATTTAAAAAAAAATTATTAGTTTGTACTTTCGTCATTCAAATCACCGTAGTGAGCAGGCTTCAGCCGGTGGGCTATCCCTCACACGATGTTAAATCAACGTCAAAAGAATTCTAAATTTGTGATATACTATGTATCTTGAAATATTTTTTTTAAAATATGTTTTAAAAATGTATCATTTTATTTTTCATATCTTTAAAATAATAAAAAATATGTTTATTTTGTATTTCTGAGTCACATATTGTTAGGTAGTCGCAAGAATATGAGCGGTTAATAAATGACAAAAAGTTTACAGAGGGATAAAAACAACTAAAATACTTTTTAAGTTTAATTAAGAAATTTTTAAATAATACATGGATGTTAGAAATATCTTTGTGGATGCGAAACTTGAATTTAGCCATAAAATTAAATTCAACTGGTACATTGATACAATAGTAATAAGGTATTAGTCCAGTCTAACAAGCAAGCATAATGTGTGTGTGTGCGCGATAGCTAAAACTTAATCACTTTATTTTTACAATGAAATGTGTGTGCCTTTAAATACTTCACAATTCAATTAAGTAATATTCACTTTACATATTTACATCTTGAATGTAAATAAAACTTAATTAATTATTGATAAAATAAAAATTAAAAAATAGAAACTAGCAAAAAATGATTCGCATCTACTGTTCAATGGAGGGAGAAGTTGTGATGATGACAGAGGAAGAGTTGAGCAAGTGGACAGGATCTGGAATTTCGTCCTCTTTCTCAATCTAATTTCTCAGGAAAAAAATGGCGACTCTGAGAGGAAATATCCATTTCAACGGTTATGTCAAATACTTGTGGATTCTGCAGCAGACCCGGATGTAACAAAACTCCCAAATTTTCGAAGCTCTACCATTTTATTTTTGCAATATATTTTTAAGTATATATCTTCCATTTCTCGCTTTCTTACATTCTTTCTTTCAAGAGACCTCCTCCTATTCTCGTCTTCGCATAGCAATCTTTTCACCTCTCCGGCAGTAGTAAAATATCAAACTAATGCATTCTCCTGGGGAAGGAAAATGCGAATCAAAACCAAAGTTTTTGAAAGTGTGGGGTGACGAAAAAGTTGCGGTTATATTTAGATAAGAAAAAGAATACAGTAAAAAACTGTGGCTTTAGCAAGACAGCAAGCAAAAAATTATGTGATCATATCACACTTCGATTGTAAGACTCTAATTTTTGTGACGCAAACCAACCTATAATTATTAAATTTTAACTTTATGTTATGTAGTCCTTTATACACAAGCAGACTTATCTTAGATATAATTTATATTTATATGGTAGTAGTACAGTATTATAAAGACAGTAGTATTTTATCAGTAAATAATTAGTTTAAATAGTAGTAGTATTCTTTGAGACAAACGCTGGTTTTTCATGCTTGAGTTCTATAACATTTCTAGGAAGAAACTAAGAAGCTTCTAAGTGCAACAAATGCAATCTCTTTTCCTTAAATATATTACATATTTTAAGTAAAATATTAGTATATATCACGGACTGGCCGCCCATGCCAGACCTAATGAATTCTTCGCCTTCAGAAAAATATCATAAATTTCCTTATCTAATGATATTAAAGAAAAATAGCTTATATAATTAAAACTATAAATTTTGTTCATAATTGAAAATAGTAAATGAAATTTTACTTTTTTTCTTTTTGTTAATTACTTTTTAAGCTAAAAATAACAAAATGTAAATACCGTCTACGATTATTTAATACTAATTCTCGATTAATTTTTTCAAAAAATATTGAATTCATTTTTATTGAGAATAAATTAACATATTTATACTATACACTGCCCGATTTTGAAAATGCAACACCAAGTAGGAGTGACCAGAAAATGAAGCAAATTTCAGGGTAGACGCCCCTTACCGAGTTAAGCGAATGATGTAAGATGCGCATATGTTGAGATATATAAGGTGAGATTGCGGCAGTGTGGGCAATATTCGCGCTGTTAATGTTTCTTGGGAAATAATCGTTGAAAGTTCCCAAAGAATGTCCGTAACTGCAGAGAATGCCAGACCATCGTCAATGGAGTCAGTTGCAGCAGACTGATGATTTTACGAGGGGGTGGTGATCGGACTGAAAAGGGTCCTTATGGCAAATCGCAGCTGACAGACACCTGAACACGTTTACAGTGCATCGGTTGTGTTAAAGATGGTTGGGACAGGTTCCGATCAGTACCGAAAAAACAATATTTTTAATATATATACATTTTATAATATGAAAACAATATTTTGTATACATAAACCCACTCAACATTAAACAGTAATGCTTAATTGTATTTGTATGTTTATTATGACATGGCGACTGTGGTAGGGGTTAGTTTTATTACGAGAGGACTAGTGTTTATTTTTAAATTTTGAATGGTACCTTACAGGCTATTCCACTTTAAAATAGCAACTTGAAAGATATGCAGTTAAAAGGAAAATGTATTTAAAAATTCCTATTGCGCTGTAAGAAAAAGGAAGCTCATATGTAAATAAGACTTAATATTTACATCTTAAACACTCATAAAACGAATTGTCGGAAACTCGTTTTTACTGTAATTAAAAAATATTTAATTCAGAGGCAAAAACATTAATTCAACTATTAAGTTGAAATCATTATATTCTTCCGAGCAAATTTTTTAAACATTATTTAAAATGATATAAAAATGTATTTATTCTTTATGCGTAGTAACAAAAGCAATCAATTACATTAAATAATATAAAAAAGACATCCACAAGTCATTGTAATTACAACAAAATAAATAATGTATGCTAAAGAAAAAAGGAATTTTTTTGTTTGGATGCATTTATTTAAAATCTATTCAGAATTGTGGTCCATGCATTGTTGATTTGACATCATTATATATTGCATGGACTTGCTCATTTTTGCACGCTGTTCTATTCTTAGATGGATTTTATGTGCAAAACGCTTTATGAACAATTCATATATGGACTGTTTCCCTACTTAAATAATGGAACAAAAATTATTGTAGGATATATATAGTTATCTAAATAGAATCAACTTTAAAATCTATTTACAACGCCTATTTATAAGCATATTTTAAACTTTACTTCAACTTTCTCTTTATACATATTTTAATCAGTAATAAACCACTGTCAACAAATAAAAGCATTTTTACTTCTAAGGAATAAATGGAGATAAAATTAATCTTTTTGAACACACATTAATAAATAATACTATAGAAATGAACAAATTTTCTTACTATAACAATTTTAAATATTTATTTTACATAAAGTACAATAAATTAAATTATGAAACAAAATGTTCCTAAATGAATAAAGTACAATTTTTTAAACATTTCAAATTTAAATCTAAATTTACTGCTAATTTAAGCGACATGATCGATGTAAGCTAATACAGCTTCTGAATTGGATTTGGTTAAATACTTTCAACATATTTTTTCACATATTCCCTTGCATAAACATACTGGATCTAAGGTTTTAGCTTCAAGAAATCAATGAACTATCTCAAAAGTTTGAATTAACTTACATAGAATAATATTTATAGAATAAACTTCAAAACGATATTCTTCAATATAATTTGTAATTGAAAATGTCAATGAAAATTAATTAAGTTCAAATAAAAAAAGACAAACAAAATAGTCATATTGAACAATCACCATTATAATAACATTTTTTCACTGATAGATTCAAAAATGTTACTTGAAAAATTGCTAAATTTTTGTACATCATAATATCAATGATAATTTCTAGGTGTGAGAATAAATGAACCAGTATTTTATGTACACAAACTGAATGAAGAAAAATGTGATTATAATGTTTCCATCTTTTCCTTCAAAACAACGAAAATGAGAATATTGAAAAACAATTTTTGAAAGATTCATAACTTTTAAAATATAAAAAATATATCATCATCAATAGTTGACAAAAGAATTTCAAAATGGTGGAACGAACGAGCAATTTCCACTACATGAATTTTAAATTAATCATAATAAAAGCATTTAATTTTTGTTCCTTTTTAAAATTAAGTTTATGATTTATTACAATATGAAAAAAATGATTCCAAAGGAGTGCTTCTGAATAAATACAACTAAGTATAACCACTAAGTAAACACAAGTATAATATTGGATAAGGCCACTCAAACTAATCACTTTAACTCCATTACAAAATAAACTTATGTTTGATATTAGATGGGATTAATGATAAGGACATAAAAACCAATTAGTTTGACTCCAAAACTAAGTAATATGGGATGGGATTAAAGATAAGGCCTTTCAAACCAATCAGTGAGACACCACCACTAAGCACTAAAATTTAATATTGGAAGTAATTAATGATGAGGCCACTCAAACCAATTAGTGTGACTTCACCACTAAATAAACTAATATTACATATTGGATGGGATTAATGATGAGGCATCTCAAACCATTCAATGTGTCTCCATAACTAACTTATGTTTAATATTGGATGAGATTAAAGATAAGGCCATTTAAACCAAATAATGTGGCATCACCACTAAGTAAACTAAAGTTTAATATTTATTAGAAATAAATATAACGCCACATAAATCAATGAATGTCACTAAATCTAAGTAAACTGATTTTTAATATTGGATGGGATTAAAGATAAAGCTATTTAAACTTATCAGTGTGAATAAACCACGTAGAAAATTTATGTTAAAAATTTGATGGAATTAACTATAAGGCCAACCAATCAGTGTGACCCCGTAACTAAGTAAACTAAAGTTCACACACACACAATGTAGGATAGAATTAAAGTCACTCATTCCAATCAGTGATACTCAAAAACTAAGTAAATTAATGCTTAATATTGGATGGAATAAAGATAAATCCATTCAAATGAATCAATGTGAATCCACAAATAAGTAAACTAAAGTTTATATTGGATGCAACGAATGATAAGGCCACTCACACAAACCAATTAGTGTGACTCCAAAAGTAAGTAAACTAAAGTTTAATATTGGATGGGATTAAAGACGATGCCATTCAAACCAATCGGGGTGATTCCAAAACTAAGTAATATAATGTTTGATATTGGATGGGATTAATAATAAGGTCATTCAAACCAATCAATGTGATACAACCACAAAGTAAACTAAAGTTTAATATTGAATGGAATTAAAGATAAGGTCATTGAAACCAATGAATTTGATACAACCACAAAGTAAACTAAAGTTTAATATTGAATGGAATTAAAGATAAGGTCATTCAAACCAATGAAAGTGACTCCACCACTAAGTAAACTAAAGTTTAATTATGGATGGGATTAAGGACAAGAGCCAACTCAAACCAATGAGTGCGACTCCAAACCTAAATAAACTAATGTTTAACATTGGATGGGATTAAAGATAAGGGCATTCAAGCCAATCAGTCTGAATTCACCACTAAGTAAACTAAAGTCATTATTGGATGAAATTAATGCTAAGGCCACTCAAACCAATCAAAGTGACAAAAAAACTAAAAACAATTGTTAAAAATTAGGCCATTCTGACTATCATATTAACTCCACTGCTCAGTAAACTTATGTATAATTATGGATTGAATTACAGATAAGGCCACTCAAACCAATCAGGGTGACGCCAAAACCTAGTAAACTAATGTATAATATTGGATGGAATTATAAAGAAAATGCCATTCAAACCAATCAGTGTGAGAGAACCACTAAGTAAACCAAAATTTAATATTGCATGGAATTAAAGATTATGCCACTCTATCCTATCAGTGTGACTCCAAAACTAAATAAACTAATGTTTAATATTTGATGGGATAAAAGTTAGCCATTCAAACGAATCATTGTGTCTCCAACACTAAGGAAGATAATGTTTAATGTTGGATGGTATAAAAGATAAGGCCAGTCAAACCACTTAGTTTGACTCAAAAACTAAGCAACATAATGTTTAATTTTCGTTGACATTAAAGATAAGGCAATTCAAAGCAATCAATTTGAATCCATCACAAAGTAAACTTATGTTTGATATTGGATGGGATTAATGCTTAGGCCATTCAAACCAATTAGTTTGACTCCATCGTTCAGTAAAATACTGTTTAATATTGGATGGGGATTGTTTAGTCATGATTAAGCACTAATCTGTGAACCCATTTAAATTTCTACATTTTTTAGTAATAATATTCGTGATTACATATTGAACCGGATCTTTAAAGTTGTAAGATAATGTGGTCATAAATCAGATTTTTGACCGTAAAATATTTAAACTAATATTTTGTGTAAAATGTCCATTATTTCAAAAGTAAGAAAAATGATTTGGAAAGAGATATTGAGATAGTTTCCCTGACGGGTTTGGATAGTTAAATAATACGTATCAACTTCTAAAGTGTATTAACAAAGTTTACTGACATGAAAAATCCAGTTTTTTAGCAGCACCCATTATTAATGAACGTTTTAATAGGTAGAAGTACCTGACTGCGGACGAGGAGGTCCTGGGTTCGAATCCCGGTTCGGGCTTGGATGCACTTTCTCTCTCTATCTATCCTGTTTTTGTCCTTTCCTAGTATGAATGAGGTGTGAATGGTTGCCTACCCTATAAATGGGTCCCTATGGCATGTGTGTACTGTGAGGAATTCATACTCCACACCAAAATAGGGTTCAGTTGGAAAAGTGGAGCAGCGCACCCCATATTGCCAGCCTACCTGGCCACACGACAACAACAACAATAGGTAGAATTTTTTCATATATGTATGTATCAAGAATCAGCAATTGTAAAACATCAGTGTCCATTCTATTAAAAACTCTATTCACAGTTTATCATTGAAACACAAGTTTAAATTCCAGCTTTTAATACATGCAATGGATACGATTTTCCATGAAGCGAGAAAATATACGCAATGTTTGTACATTCTGAAACCAATCTTACACATTTTTTGGGAGTCATAAACACACTAAATTTCTGTTTGGAAGTACTTAGTAAAAGCTAGCGAAATATTTTAAATGATTTTATCCTCCCCAATTTATACTATATTTTTTACTGAACGTTTGAAAAAAATTACTTTGCTTACAAAAACGCTGCAAAGAAAATATGGTGACTTAATCATTTCAAGTTTCATAAAAATTGATGCCGTTAAAAAAAGAGCTGTGTTCCATGTATTAAATAGGCTCATCTCTAATTCACAATTTTAGAGAACAACGGAACTCCACGAAACTGGATACTTCACAAGTTCCAAGGCATCATTCTCGATCGGATTTTCTAAAAGTAGCATCGAAACATATCTGCAACACTATTTCAAAACTATAAAATGTTATTCCTCCTAATAAGTGTTTCTCTGCATATAACAATCGTAAGAATTTATTTAATTTGTGAATTTCGCATAGATCAACGGTTATATTTTGCATTCGGGGAGCTTTAACTTGTGGAAATTTTATTTAAAATAGCTGCAAACCATTAAGAACATTCATACTAGATCCAAGAATCAAATTAGTGAAATGGTTACAGGAAATCAGATTAAATCTCTCTCTTAGTCTCTCAATTATAACTATAATTTTTATTTATATAAATAACTATTCCTGCAAATTCTCTTGGATTAAATTAACTGGTCCATAACTTGACTCTTTTAATTTATTTCAACTAAATGATTTTGAATCAGGTTTTAAACTTTATAACACTTATCTTATAATTGTAAATCAATTATAAAATAAATTTATAGTAAATAATGAGTCTTAAAGCAGTTAATTTTAGATCTCGTTCTTCAATTATTAACTATTTAAATGCTTCAATTTTAAGTGATAATGTAGACATTTAGAATTCTTTAACTCCTCGTCTGCGTGTTAAATTGTGAGTTATAACATTATCCACAGATATATTATCTGTCTACATATATATGGAATAATTATTGGTAATATGAATATTGGCAATAATTCAATTCATTGAATTATTACCAAATTATCAATATTCATTATCAATTATTATAAGAGATGTGTCATAGTGTTGGAATGCATTTTTTACTAAAGAAAGAAATTTAATTTATTAATGAAATAATAAAAAAATATTTTGTATCTTAATTTTATAAAAAAAAATAACTGAGAATAATTTACGGAACATTTAAAAATAATATTAATAAAATGTTTATAAAATATTGAATCTGAAGAAGAGTTAAAAATTTATTTTAATCACGTTTTTTTATATATTTGTTGGTTTTTCTTTTTAAAATATGATAAACGGAAATTTCATCGTTATTAACGTGAATTTCATCATTATAAACGAGAATTTCATCATTAATTATGTGAATTACATCATAATAAATATTTAAAATTAACTAAAATATAAAGATTTTGAAGCAATCAAAAATAATTCTTAAAAATCAATAATCAGAAACATACATAGGGTTATGAATGTAAGTGCAACTTTTTTGAATGAATTTTGTTAACATTAAAGTGTAAAAAATTAATTACTAGTATATATATATATATATATATATATATATATATATATATATATATATATATATATATATATATATATATATATATATATATATATTCTAGTTGTATATATGGTATGGTTTATTATAGTTCTGCTATTTTCAGATTTTCCCAAAGGCTAGAAATGTTGAATCTTACTAATTTATAAATCAGATAAATTGTAAAAGAGCAATTCTTGCTCCAGCAGGTCGTACTCTTACAATTGAGTACTTTCGTCACACTTGCTGGAGAAAGAATAGTCAAAACTATAGAAATTAAAAAGGATCTGAAGCCATATGGCTTTAGAAAAGCCTAAAAGTCAGGACAGCATATCAACACTCTAACAAGAAATACTCGAAAAAGCAAACAAATGCAAGGAAAAAAATTAAATCAATCAGATCTATGGGTATTGAAGCAGATTGTAATGTTTAAGAAGAACGAACTGGAACAAAAATAGATAGCAGAGATCTATTTTGCATTTGAATTCTCCAGCGTCAACGATTACAGTTCGAAATCATTTATAAGCAAAACTTTTACGACAGAGCAGCAATTTTCAAAGTGACAAATGTTAAAGCCAGACGTCATCTACAATTTTGTTACATTAGCAAAATTTATCCGATAGATATAAGAGGTGAAAAAGTCCGACAAATTATGTCTCACAAATATTCCTTCAATGGATTGACCCACGATTGGAAACGTGTGTGATTGTATCTTTCCAATTATAAAGGTGGCTCTGTCATGGTATTGACAGCTGCATCATGGTTCTCAGTTAGACCAATCGTAATTTTGAAAGGAAGGATCCATGGAGGGAAGTACAAAGAAACTTAAGCCACATGGAAATTAGAAGCTTACTTGTCCTTTCTTCACTGAAAAAGAAGTTGTCTGCTCATAGTTTTTTTTAAATCATGAGCCCCAAAATGACAGGAGTTCATTTATATTTTATGGTGGGTAGACAATATTTTTAGAAGAAATGCCATACAAATCTTTCAAGAAAAATATCTTTCACTAATGGATTTGAAGATACATCCATTTTATTTGTAACAGGAGTCGCCCAACTTGTCTAGTGGTGAGCTATGTGACTGCGAATAGGGAGGTCCTGGGATCGAATCCCGGTTCGGGCATGGATGTACTTTCTCGCTCTCTCTATTCTGTCTTTGCACTTTCCTTGTATGAATGATTGCCTACCCTATAAACGGGTCCCTATGGCATGTGTGTACTGAGGAAGTCGGACTCCACACCAAAATAGGGTTCAGTTGGAAAAGTGGAGCAGAGCCAACACCCCCTAGATACAAGGCCTGCGCGCTGATTTTGTGACGTCAGAGTAGTAGTTGAGGGGAATAGTGAAACTAGTTATAAGACAGCAGATATATTGAGGGATTGTAAAGTGAACTTTGTGAAATATATTTTGTTTTTTTTAACTCTATATTTATTAAGAATTCTTCAAATACCAGGTCTAAATTTTGTTTCATGTATTAGATTTTCATTAAAACAAATATGCGATTTATAGATAAATGCATATATATACAACTTAAGTTTCTTTACATAAACTTTTCATTTCAATACTACTATTATTGGCTTACATTATGCCATTAAATTATAATATGTGCAACAAAATAGAGTAAAAATTGCACCCTTTTAATGTTTTATTATAACTTTTACACATTAAAAAATTCATTAAATTATTTTAATTCTTGTTTTATAGATTGAGAAATGCAACAGATATAGTAGTTTCAATAATTTTTATTATACATTTATATTTAATTTTCTAATAAAAGTTATTCAATAAGGGAAAATTATAATTTTAGTACTTATATATAATATATACTTAGAAGTTTGAAATAATACATGCACTAGAGTGTAATAATGAAAAATAATGTAATTAAGTTAATTTCATAAGTTGTGATAAACCATGAAATGGAAAATGAAGACAACACTGTTGAACCAAAAATTTTTATTATTAATATGTACACAATAAAGTACAAATAAATAATTTTTAAAAATTTTTTTCAAATTTTAATAAGACTTTTGAAGATAAATTTATTTAATAACATGCTCATAATTGACAAATACCAAATATCAATATTTTCAAATCGAAAATAATATATCTTTCTGTTCTGGTATATGAAGGAAAATAAGCATTATAAAAACTTCAATATTCATTACACATGGTAACAATATAAAATTTAAAAATGTATAATAAACTACTACATATTTTTATTCTGTCTGGTAATTTATTAAAAAACTGAAGTATAATAACTCAATTGAAAGTTTTAACTAACATTAGAAAAATCTTCCTTGATATTTAAAGCATTTTATTCAATAACAATAATATTTGATGTCAAATTAATTATAATGTTTGATGTGAAATAATTTTTATATTAATTATAAATTTTTATATTATTATAAGATTTTTTAAATGTGCTCTTTATCAGATTTTAAAATTAGCATACCATCATATAGTTGGGATATATTTTTTTATAAATAATGTATAATGTGAGCATATAAATGCAAACATTACTTTTCAATCCCAGCTAAGATTTTAACACCAATGCAGAGAATTGAATACATATATTCACACAGTTAGTAACTTGCAATTAATTTCAACATGACAGAGGAGTATGCGAATATAAATTTTCTTAAAAAACAACCATCGTCACATGTTTAGTTCAAGAAAAAGTAAATCTTTAAAACTCATTAGAAAATGAATATGAAAAAATTAATTAAAATCACAAGTGATATAGCAAATGAGAGTTTTTTTTTAACAGTTTAACTTCATTTAATTTTAAACACAAGTGAGCATTTTATAAACAAACATTGCCTTGCTAGGATTTTAACCCCAAAGTAGAAGGCAAACATGCACACCAAAACCAATTTTTTTATGGCATTTTGAAATACGAAAGGGTTTATAAAAATTTCACACACACACAATCATTATCTTCTATTAATTTGAACATGAAAAAGAAATATGAATGTAAGTTTACTTTACAAAATATTAAATAAATAGAATGTTAATTTCAAAGATTCTCTATTTAAAAAGCTTTATTATTAAATCAATTTAATAATATTGATTCATAATTTGAATTTATAGAGAAAAAAGTTTCATTAGAAAATGTCAAATCAGTAATAAATAAAATTTTTAATGTAACATTAAATAAAATGTTTCCTTGGTTATTAATGTTGTTTTGTAAGTTATCATAGAAATAACAAATAATTAACTAGTGAAATATATATATATGCAGTAAAACCTCACTAATATTTAAAAGTATACATTTGCATGTTAATTTTATGCATATATAAATATGACTTTGTGTTGCACACTTAAAAATCTATTATAAAAATAATTTTGAAATTTAATTTAAATCAAAAGTTTTCCAAATTACAGTTAAAGTAATATACTCAAAAGTTTGTTCATTAAAATATCATATTAGAATATTAGGCACTGTGTGAACAAAAAAACCTCATACCTGAATATAATGATAAATCATTTGATAAAATGTGATGGTTAGAGACTTCATTCCAAAGCTTTTCAATGCTTTATGTTATTTAAAAATCTGAGATAATAATGCAGTTGAACTGTAATTTATAAGTATATTTGAATATACTGTTCAGAGAAGAGTCTAATTTTTTCAAATGTCAGAGTGAGCATTTTTTCCCTAATTTTTGTTGTTTTCTGGATTAATATTTTTTGTTCAGGCACATTGATTCGGTATTGGAACTGTTTTGTTGTTTGTGACTTATTCCCCCTATCTAGCAGCAGGCTGCTAGACCAGGTCCACGAGCCCAAAAGTTCTTCAAATAATCATAAGCTAGAAGAGGATTGAGAAATGTCCTTCCTGACAAAATCCGCATAGCTCATCTGGAAAGAGACCTGCACAATTTCAAGTTCTCGGATCAATTCCTTCTTGGATTTTGTCATTCCTTATTACTTCTCTAGTCTCGAAGTCAGCTTCATAAACCTAAAATTATATATATTACATGCATTACATTAATTTTCATTTAACATTTCTATTAGATGAGTAATAAAAAATTGCCCAATTACATATTCATATTGATTCAAATTAATAACAATATTTAAAGAATTCATTGTTTAGCTTTGTCGAAACTCTGTAAAGAAATATTTAAAAAATATATTTTTAATATATTAAGCATCAAGATTTTTTAAGAAATCAGTTATACAATTTGACAATAGCTTAAAGATTTAACAGCCAAAACAAAAGAAATTTTTCAAAAAGAAAAAGTTATTCAAATTGATTTCTATCGAGCTAAAGCACAAATCTAATAAGTATATTTCAATGTTGAACATTCACAATAACTGGGAAACACTTAGAAAATTTTTATTCATTATATATTTTATATAGAGATTAAAAGTTAGATTTATAATCACACATATTTTCTTTCTTCTAAGTAAAATTAAAGTGTGAGCAATATAATTGATTAAGGTTTACAAATACATGCTAATGAACAATAAAAATAAATTATCAATAATAATTTTAAATGTAGTACTTAATTTTTGCATGGATTATATTTTTAACAAAATTAAATTTATATTATACTTAATTATTGTTCATTTGATCATAAAATGATTTAGTTTACAACTAAATATTTGTATCTTTTTATGTATTCTTATTGCACTTAAATAAAATACATCAGTTAATCACAAGCAATTTAAAGTTTACATGTTATCTGTATCGTATGATTATTACATTTATATTAATTGATTGTAAGCATCACGAGCAGATCATAAAAAGCATGTTAGATTATGTTAAGTTTACATGTTAAAAAATACAGCTAAATAGTTTGAATTTTTTAAATGATAACAATGTTCAGCATATGATGAGTTAATTAGTACTGGATGACATTCATTTTAAAGTATGTAATGTGAGAATGATTCACTTACCTTCATTAAATTGATTTATCCAACAGTCAACACACATCACACCGCATTGCACGTTGTTGTTATTGATAACAATGGCGTTCACCGGTTTCTACCACTCAACTACTACAGTGACGTCACAACCCGATTTTGTTTCAGCCAGCAGGCCTTGTATTCTAGAGGGTGTTGGCAGAGCACCCCTTGTTGCCAGCCTGGCTGGCACACGACAACAACAACATTTGTAACAGGAAGCGTCTCTTTTTCCCTAAGTTCCTTTGATTGATTGGTAAGATTCATGGAAAGCATCTTAACAATCAACGTATCTCATTCATTGATTTGTTATATTTTACGGTTAAATAATAAATGCAAAGAAAAAATTAAATCTTTATATTAAAGATGAAAGATATATATTCTGAAAATCTTTTTTATACTCCCCAGCATTTATTTTATAGAAATGACAGTAAATATATAAAGCAAAATTAAAATTCACTTAATGTGAAATAACTTACCTAAATAAGATTTCTTTTCTCATACTTCTTAAGTATATGCTTTTAAACTATACAAAATTTAATGTTTAGTTTAAAGATAAGCTAACTCCAAGATGTTCAATTTATTTTTGACTAAAAGTTAAGTTTTTCAGAAAATTTAAAATATTGCGAAATATTTGTTGTGTATAAATTTTAGAAATTAACTTTTAAAATAGTTTTTCATAAGTGTAAAAATTTTGCCATTTAATTGAAGAACGGAGCAATATTTGATTTTATCCTTAACAGAGCGATGGTGCCATGATAAATATGTTGATTTTTCTTGCTTAGAAAATTAATTTCTTATCCCAAAAAACAAAAGTAAATTTTAATTACAATATGAATCTTCATTTCATGAAAACTATAGACCGGCAATTACTCCTCAAATCTATAACATAGACTAAATAATCGGATTATTAAGCATCTTTATCATTTAAAATTATAAATATGATTAAATATTTTAGAGTGATTTTTGTGTTAAAGCTTTCATGACAACTTTGTTTCTGTTAATAAAAATGGTCTGACAATAGAACAAAACTTATAAATCTACTTTAAATTGAATGTTTACTACTTTTAAGTCCGAAAAATGACAAAATCCAATAAAAATATTTAAACAAAAAAGTAAACTTTATTTTTTTATGTCTGTTTATTTTCAATAGAAAAATTTATTGGTTATTTAATAAAATTATAGAAAAGAGTCAATAGCACATAATTCATCAGAATTTTTTTTAATAAATATTAAGTTTCTTTTCCCATTTTTATATTATACTTGAGAAAAAAATCTAATTTTGAAAGAAGGGAACAAACGTTGAGAAATATTTTTTACATTTAAACTGTTAAATGCTTGTGATAAAGTAAAACTAAAAGTTAAATCACATATTTATAAAATTCAATAGAACACTCTACATTTTTGCCCAATTTACTTCACAATTTGAATAACATATATATAAATATATATATATATATATATATATATATATATATATATATATATATATATATATATATATATATATATATATATATATATATATATATATATATATATATATATATATATATATATATATATATATATATATATATATATATATATATATATATATATATATACATATATATATATATATATATATATATATATATATATATATATATATATATATATATATATATATATATATATATATATATATACATATATATATATATATATATATATATATATATATATATATATATATATATATATACATACATATATATATATATATATATATATACATACATATATATATATATATATATATACATACATATATATATATATATATATATATATATATATATATATATATATATATATATATATATATATATATATATATATATATATATATATATATATATATATATATATATATATATATATATATATATATATATATATATATATATATATATATATATATATATATATATATATATATATATATATATATATATATATATATATATATATATATATATATATATATATATATATATATATATATATATATATATATATATTATATATATATATATATATATTATATATATATATATATATATATATATATATATATATATATATATATATATATATATATATATATATATATATATATATATATATATATATATATATATATATATATATATATATATATATATATATATATATATATATATATATATATATATATATATATATATATATATACATATATATATATATATATATATATATATATATATATATATATATATATATATATATATATATATACATATATATATATATATATATATATATATATATATTATATATATATATATATATATATATATATACATATATATATATATATATATATACATATATATATATATATATATATATATATATATATATATATATATATATACATATATATATATATATATATACATATATATATATATATATATATATATATATATATATATATATATATATATATATATATATATATATATATATATATATATATATATATATATATATACATATATATATATATATATATATATATATATATATATATATATATATATATATATATATATATATATATATATATATATATATATATATATATATATATATATATATATATATATAATATATATATATATATATATATATATATATATATATATATATATATATATATATATATATATATATATATATATATATATATACATATATATATATATATACATATATATATATATATATATATATATATATATATATACATATATATATATATATATACATATATATATATATATATATACATATATATATACATATATATAAATATATATATACATATATATATATATATATACATATATATATATATATATATACATATATACATTACTTCAATCTTACAAGCGATTCCCTACTTCCTACATGAAGTAATGCGTAGTTATATGAATATATATGAAGTAATGCGTAGTTTTTATAACTACAGAAGGGCCACCCAAGCATTGAAGTTCTTACAAGAATCCTGAAAATACCTACATATATACACTTTATTTTATACATAACTAAAACTTAAATCCTCTTTAATACGCTTTAACTTTGTAAACCACTTTAACTTTTTGAATTTAATTACTTCTGGCAATATTTCTTCATTCTAATTTCAAATTTACTTTTGGCAACTTCCTACTATTCTCATATATAAATTCAATCTGATTTACTGGCTTTTGTATTTTGTATTTTCTACTGTATGTATTTTTTTACTGTATGTATTTTTCTACTATTGTGAGTATTTTTCTACTAATGTGA